>JZSA01006066.1:0-17426 GCA_000956155.1 Cotesia vestalis
TTTTTTTTTTTTTTTTTTTAAATATTAGACTGTTCCCGTAGTGAAGGTTTAAATAACAATGGTCAGATTTATAAACGACCAACAGAAACATCCGAGTATTGTTTACCAGAGGATTATATTTGTGATGGAATAACAAATTGTCTTCCTGAAATATGTAAAGACGAGTCAAATTGTCCTGAGATAATCGTAAGCAATGGAATTGGAACAAAAGTAACAATAACTGCCGTTTCAACAATATTGCTCTGTTTTATAATATTTTTAATGGGTCTATGGATTTGCCGGCGAAATCACAAACTGTGTTGGTCTCCGGACTGTGCTGGTCCGCCGAATCCGGATGACCATAGATTTACAAATGCCAATAATCGTGGATCAGGTAATTTTACTGATCAACAGTCGCCGTCGGTACCTTCCGCGCCGATGCTTCAAGTTGCCGTTCTTTCGTCACCCGCTGACAAAGATTTGCCGCCTAGTTACGACTCTCTATTCCCAGCGGAAGACGTCGGAGCTCCTCCACCCGTGCACAGTAATATATAAAGTTATTTTTATTATATAAATTTACTATTATAATATACGTAATACGTAATAATAATAATTAGTATCCATTAAGGTCACATGTTACCTTTGTTGCGCGTTTTTGAATTGCAATTATTGAACGCTCAATTATTCGAACAAATTGTACATGAAATTATTGACTAATATTCAAGCTGGTTTGTTATGTTATACGGCAGTATTTTAAATGATCTAAATTGTATATAAATATTTAATAATATACGTAATGATATGTAGTTGATAATAATTATAAGTAATATAATATTAATCGTGATTTTTAATTCTTTCAAAGTAAACATGCCAAATTAACTTTATAATTATCTCAAGCAATTAGATATTTATGTATAAAAAAATTTTTATTATATATAATCGGATTTACCCGCAGCTAATTATTTACAATACGGATTATCCGTAAAGTATAATCTAATCGGATTTAATTATATATTTAATACAATATGCGTCTTCGTTTTTTTATTAGTTAAACTCATCGATCAAAGTGTACTTAAAGTCTTTTCTTTATTATCATTTTAATACGGTATACTTTACGTACCGCTGATAAATCAACGTCTTTAATGATGTAATTTTTCATACCTTTATATATATACATAATATACGTAATGTAAAATAAAAAAAAAAAAAAAAAAAAAAACAACAAAATTAGAGTATAGAAATTCATTTATTTAGTACGTAAAAAATTCTTGATGTTAAAAAAATGAATATGATAATATTTAATTATTCAAATATTGACTTTAAGATGTTCGAGTAGCCAAAGTGCAGCATTTATTATTTCATCAATTTCAACAGGTCCCGAGCTCAGCGGATGATTGTCATCGTAAACTAGCATTCTAAATGAAAATAAATTAAGAATTAAAAGCCCTTGGTAATTTAAATGATTACGTATACTCGTGATACATTAGTACGTACTTGGTAGTGACTCCATTTGCCTTGAGGCGATGGTACCAATGCTTGCCCTGAGATGGTGGGACTCGTAGATCATTTTTTCCAATACAAACTAACGTGGGTGCTTTGACATTGTCCGCATAAACAATTGGTGAGCACTTAAACATCTTAATTGTCATTTCCTCAGCATAACACTTGGGCTCACCAGAAAATGACTGACGATACGGTTGATTTATTGCAGCTGCGCACCTGAAATAAACAATTCCGTCGTCATTTTATAAATATTTTTTTTTTTTTTTTTTATTGACAATATATGAAAAATTTATAAAATTTAATAATCGAAATTAATTATATGCTTTACAATATTTTAATAATGGGTATCAATAAAAAAAAAAAAAAAAACTTAATGAGTCATAAAGATAAATTGAAGAATAATGTAACTATTGAATATTAGTAATCTTACACGTCATGGCCAAGCGCCATTCTTTCATCTTTAAAAAGTGCATTGCGACTGAAATACAAACCCGCGAACTAATATATTATTAAAGTATAGGACAAAAAAAAATAGATGGAATTAATTAATTATAATTACCAATCAGGAATATCGGAGATGGTAAACATTGCAGCGATATCAATTACTGGATTTCTAGCTACGACTGATTTATACATATCCTGAAAATAAAATAAATTTGTTTTTTTTATGCTCATAGAATTAGTCGAGTCATCGTGTTTTTTACGGTTTGAAATTTAAATAAATACTTTATACTGGCCACTTAGATGAGCGACCAAAAATCCACCATGAGATCCACCGCTGAGACCAACTCTCTCAGGGTCTAGCCATGGGTATTTTTTAAGAGCTTCTTGTGTGGCTGTTACACAATCAATTACGTCAGTTGTTCCAACTCTGCCTTGGAGATACTCAACATTATCACTTCCCATGCCAGTTGAACCTCTGTAATTAACTTGTAAAATTCCAATCCCTAAAAGAAAACTATATTGTAATATTGTAATATTATGATTGATGATGAGCCGTCACAACTTTAATAATAATTTATAATTTTATGCACCAAGTAAGGTGTAAAGAGATGCTTCCAGTGAAAATATATTGGCAAATGCTGAATGGGGTCCTCCATGAGGAACAACAATCAATGGACAGGATTTATCAGCTCCGGTTTTCGGACCAAAGTAAATGTAATTGAAATCACCTATACAATTAATATTTTTTTGATTATTTTAATTAACTTTGATTTTATTAATGATATACTTACGAACTTCCTCTTTGTTATTGTACTGATATTCATTAAATTCATACTTGATGTTACTGAAGTCAATAGCTTTTATCTCAGCAGAAACTTGATTGAGTAATACTCGACTGAGATTATTATTATCAAATCGGCCTATAAATAATCTAGGATAATAAACCAATGATGTTCGAGAAAATAAAATCATGTCATTTTTAACATCTAAAATGCTCAAGCTACTTGTATCATTTTCAATTTCCGTCAACTTTTTTGTTTCTGTGAAATAATTTATTTTAATTATTAAATCAAAGGTAAGCATTAATTTAAATGATGATATTACCCATGTCAAGAATATAAGATTGGACATTGGAGCGCTGAGGATTGCTAAAAAATAAATAACGTGAATAGGAGCTCCAACATCGACGTGGTAAAACACGATTATACACTCCATAAAACTGTTTATTACTTTCAATAGTAATACTTTTGGGAACGACATCAATAAGAATGCTCGGCTAGGAATAACAAGATAATTTAAAATATATGCTGGTTATAAAATGATTTAATTGGTGTACCTTTTTGAGTGGATCTTCCCAAAGAATGTGCATAAGTCTTTGGGCATTATGATGAGGTCCACTGAGATCTCGTTCGATCCAGACCAAATGTTTACCGTCTGGACTGAATCGGGGTGATCGAACGCAGCAATTATCATTCGAAAGTTTTTCTGAAATATATAAAAACAATAAATAAACAAATAAATGAAAAAATGAAGAAAAAGATAATAAAAACAGTAACAGTTGAATAAATAAAATATTATTTAAATACCCATTTTTCCATCTTTGAGTAAAAATATCCAGGACTGGCGATTAGTACAAAAAATGAGACCGAGCCTTCTAGGCTCATGTTTTAATGCAATTCCTACAATAGCATCGTTAGCAGGGGTCCAAATAATTTGCCCAGGAGATAAATCATCGGGTATTCCAGGTAGATTAACGATTGTATTTAAATTAGTGTCCAGCATACAAATAGTTGGAATATGTTTCCCAACCAATTGCTCACCCCAGTCACCTTTATAAATATATTCATTTCCTTTTGTTGTTTCATCATTGTCAGATTTATCATCATTTTTTTTACTATCCAAGGATTTCTGTTTATAAAAAGGTTCAGACTTTTTAAGCTTCTTTTCGGCGATGTATATTAATTTATTTGAGTCCGAGGACCACTCGAATGACCCAAATTCACCTGCATGACATTTATGTTATTCACACTCAATAATTTACGAGCAAATATTATTATACTTATTTATTATTTATGTATTTTTAATTTACCATCACTGTAGACATCTCCGTGGACATCGAGCGCTGATAAGTCATAATTTTTTAGTAAACACTCTTTATTCCAAATTTCAATGAATTGTTTAGCTGCGGGGTCTTTATCTTTCCCAGGGACGGACCTCAAGACTGCCTTGTAATTCCCGTCCAAACTTGTCTTGGATAATAGTCTATAAATATATATTAATAATAATAATAATAATAATAATAAAAAATAATTTATATTAATAAATTATAAAAGTTATTGACACATACTCGGATGTAATGTCAACGGGAAAAGTTGATGTTACAACTTTAAAATTATCTGCTGATATAAAATAATCAACAGAATACTTTTGATTAGAAGTTCTTTCCAAATTTCTTTCAGACCAACTGCTACGAACAATTAGCTGGTTATCACCGACCCAGGTTAATTTTGCTGAACTCAATGACGGGTACTGAGCCAACGACCGATATAATTTTAATATTTTATCCACCTGGCAATTAAAAACAAAACAATTTTATTAAAATATTCAATTACTCATCAGCGATAATTAAAATAATAATTAAATAAATAAATAAATAAAAAATACTTACTTGTGTTGATGACATTTTGCTTTTTAATTATCAGGAAAACTATTTAAAGAAACTATCTGGCATGAATTCACCTGCAGCATTAAATGTTGAGTATAGATGATTTTAATTACACGTTACATAATCTTATCAGAGATATTTTAATAAATAATAATGTACTTGAATAAATAATAATTATCAGTACATAAAAGATTAAAATCAACAGTATATTACAATTGAATAATAATGTTTATAACACAGTAATATATCGTAGTCCTGTGTACTACTTTTAAGGTTAGAAGCGTGAGATATCCAGCGGAATAAAAAATACAATCAGAATTGCGATGTCATCGTCGGTCGCTATACCATATTAAATTTACAACAAAAAAAAAAAAAAAAAAAAAACAACTAATACCAGCTGATAATAGTTTTTAATTGTACACTTTTAATTCCTTACGTAATTATAACAGCACGTGGTGATTACCTGGATAAAAAAAATAACAACAACAACAACAACAATAACACACAGTACAACTTAGTACGAGCTCTGGAAAATTCACTTTTTTCTACTTTCTTTATATCTGTCTACATGTAATGTGTTGTTGCCACGTTCGCTACTACAATCGTTGATCGTTGACGTGTTTGACGTCTCAAATGTGTACATCACCTGTAATACTTTTTAAGACTAAACGAGTGAATGTATGTGATATTAACAACTCTCCAGTATTTGTACTTTTATCATTATTATCATATTAATTAATTGCGTTCTCGCTAAAGTTTTTTCGGGTAAGTGCAATATTTATGTATTTTATAATTGTCATTTTATTTATCTTCAGGTTATTTTTATCTTGAGATTTATCGTTTTATTTTTCAAAAATTTTCGATATTAAATAAAGATAATAAAACAATGGATTATTATCAGTGTACTGTTAAAAAAGTAAAAGACGAAGAAGAAGAAGAAGGCAACGAAGAAGAATATAAAAAAAAAAACAAAGAAAAGAATGAGGAAGAAAAAGTATAATTTTTTTTATTTTATTTTTAAAAATGATTTTTTGTTAACTACAAATACAATTGTTTTAACACTTAAACAATTTATAGATAGTACATATCTAGATAGAACGTGTCGCCACGATTATTGTGTAAATTGTAATTAACAATAATGTTAAATATGGATAGTGTATATAAACATGTGCGTCAACACAAAAGTGATAACCTGGTACAGACAAATATGTTGTTGAATAATAAGAGAGTAAGTAATATCGAGTACACGCACGTACTTTTGACTCGACATTAAAAATGAAGATATTTTTAATGATGATGATAATAATAATAATAAATAATTTAATTTAATTAAATAAATAAAATAATAAATTAGGAAAGTAAAGAAATTATTCGGAGTGGAACGGAAGCAATTACTCCTTGAGGTTTTCTTCCTTTGCAGTGATCTTTGTACATCATACGAACTTTAAAGATATCTTTTTTGCTCATGGACTTGCGCTGCCCAATTTCAACTCCCGGTTTAAGAGGCGTAATTGTTTCATTGCCATTTTGCGAGAATGCTTTTTTACTGTAGTGCATTACACTGTTGTAATCATACTCGGTTTTATAATTAGTAACTGTACGGTTGTCATATTTATTGAAATTATGTTCTGTCCCTGGTTTTATATTTTCCCAGTTTATTTTAACAAACTCGTCGCGATCGTAGGTACTCTGTTGATGATAAAAACCAACAGCGTGTAATATTTCATGTACAATAGTTCCGTGACTAAGGCAACCGGGATTTTGTAAATTTATAACTTGGCCTTTGTTCTGTTTGCCCACCGAAGACCAACAACCGGCTTGATTTCCTCGAAATATTACGTAATTCTTGTCTGTTTTATTATCATACGGATGAAAAACAAGACATGTTTTTTCGTGAAACTCATCTATGGCTCCCATTATGCTCTCGACATCATCTTCATCTTTAACCATCAAAAAAATATAAATATTGTTAGATAGAAAACTTATAAGGGAATTAATTAAGAAGAAGAAGAAGAAGAATAAATAAAAATTACCAAAATCATCTCTGTCGATATAAACAGGAATGCTACCGTTAGGCCATCGCATAGCTTCATCGACAAGGCCATTTCTTATTTTCGAGTCACTATTGGGCATTATATCACCTTCAAATAGGCCACTTAATTCCCAGACATTTTCTATGTCATCAGTACTCCATTCATTGACCCTCTTGACTGTCAATTTAACATACAATTAAATAATAAATATATATATATTATATTATATTAATTTATCCAGTCATTATTGTTTTAAGTAAAATACATACACCGCAATAATAAATAAAATATTTATAATAGTATCAATAGCCTGTTAAAAAACTCGGAAAATTATTATTATTTATGTTTATATTTTTATTATTCAAAGCTATTCTAATCCAGAGGTCATTGTAACTATATAATATTTTTAACGATGTTGTGTTTGTTTTAAGGCCATTTAGATTTTGAAACTCATTATTATTTAAAGATGTTTATTATCACGGTGTATAGCTTAAGCGATAATAAAAATAAATGTTTATAAATAATAGAGTAAGAAAATAATGATAATGATATTAAATTTACATATTTCATTGCTATTATAACTTGAATCATAATTCTTCCCAGAGTAGTGTACTTTTGGCGGTACTGATTTACGAAGTTGCTCATCGAGTTGTAATTTACTACGGTGACTATTGAATGCAGTTACTCCGTAATTACATGTTGACGAGTTTAAAAATAATAATAAAATAATAACAATAAAACTCGTTAAAATGTTAATTAATTTCATTGTTATTTTACAGAATATATATTTCACTTAAAATATTAACTTGTTTTAAAACCAACAACTGGACTATAAATGCTCCCTATTCGCAAAGGATTAATTTATATACATCGTGATACAATGATAGAGAACAGCAGGAATCGAAACAATGATAGTGATAACAAAATAATTATCTCAACTGGCTGTCATAAGTAATCTACAATCAGTTTTTTTTTTATTTTTTCGCTGCTTTTGATAATAGAAAAATATTTTTCATCTAATTTTATTTCTATTTTATTGGTAAAAAATTTCCTTGAAAATGTGAGTATTATTATTAAGTATTTTAATTGTTAATATTTTATTTACCTTCAGTTTCAAGTATATATATATACACTTGGAATATTTTTATTTATGTAATTAGGTCAAGAATAGTACATGATGTATATATAGTTGCGATAGTCACACCCGTTGTCGTTTTGTATACAAAAACATTGTGATTGTGACGAGGATGGACTGCAAATTTGATGATTTAATTCTTAATTAATTCATTAATCTATATTCATTAAATATAAATGTGTATAAATTAATTTAAATCGAACAATGATCAATATCATTATCAAATAAAATGGAGATAAAAATCAGCGAAATGAGATTGAAAAATGCATTTGATTATCTTGAAAATATAATACATATCGTAAATAATCCCAATGAATAAGCTACTTTATAATGTTTATCGTGATTTATAATAAAAAATTGATTTATTATTTATCGTAATCGAAATTAGATTCAGTATAAATACCGATATTATGAATAATGGATAATAAAATTACGGAAAAAAAAAAGAAGAAAAAAAAGGAGGTGGTGGAATTATTATTGTTA
The DNA here is from genome assembly GCA_000956155.1 of Cotesia vestalis. Classification (NCBI taxonomy): domain Eukaryota; kingdom Metazoa; phylum Arthropoda; class Insecta; order Hymenoptera; family Braconidae; genus Cotesia; species Cotesia vestalis. Next base: position 8,243 of record JZSA01006066.1, read on the forward strand.
TCGAAGAACCGGAGGATTGATTGCGAGGATATATAATTAATTGAATGCAGCCGAAAGTTTTGAGATGGGTAAAAATAATTAATTGCGAGTTATATATGTACAAATAAAATTATACATTACAAATACATATGTATGTGTGTTATGTATGGGCGCGCGAGTGACTGAGGGCAATGACCTGTAACGTTCCAGATTCCGTGTGTGGAACCTCCTCTCGTAGCCTAAATTCTAACCGCGGGCTTTTATGTGTTCCAACAGACTCGCTTTGTGAATGTATCTGTGCGCAAATCGACCTGAGATAAAGGACAATGACTCGCCTGACTTGCCTGCCTGACCATTCTCTTGGCACATATATATATATATATATATAAATATAATGAGTGCGTACCACTGCGGTACCACCGGCTGCCACGTCTTATTCATCCGTTCATTCACTCTACATTCATTATTATTTTTTAGATTCTTTACTTATATGACTCGTATGCCTGCATGATAATTATTATTACTTAATTGTTTGGTTACACGCTCGGTCAAGTAGATTATTTAGATTTTTTATCTAAACAGACATTTATTATATTATTTTTATTACATATTTGGATAAACTCATTTATTTAATTACTTTTAAAAGTAATAATTTTTTATCTCGGATTTTATTAATTACCCAGCTATTCATTCAACGGTTCATTTGTTTAAATTGTAAATCAATGAAATGAATGTCCTGAAATGATAATTTATACCTTTTGTTTAAATAATTTAAATAATTACACGATCAAAGCTTTTCACCTCACCTGTACAGAGTACTTACGAACAAAGGAGAAAATTTTTAGTAAACATACATATGTCAATAAATATATATATATATATATATGTATTTTTAAAACTTTTGCGGTATCAATAGCACATCAAACATGAGAAAGCCCTGACTTTCGAGTACATTGACCCCTGGCATCATGTCGCGTCCTCAACTCAAACCCAATAGAGCTATAACATTCATCTTAATCCTTTCTATAATATACATATATATCTTACTGTTCCCTTTTCACCAATTCACTGGCATATGTATATATTTAATGTTAATTTACCAGAAACTTTCTTATATGCCTGGTAGGCCTAAATAAACGTTATTTCTTTGATCGTTCTATCATATTTGTCGTTGTCTTTTTTTTTTTTGTTAAACATTTTTACCGAAAGTTTAATAGATAAACGTCTAATTAGCGCTTCAAGAAACTCGAAACTTTTTTTATCTAGAACAAATTCATTACTTTGTACTTTGTTCGATTGTATTGAAAGAGGAAATAAATAAAAAAATAATATCAGATGATTGAATCTTACGTGGAAAAGAGAGCAATTGAAAAATTATATTTCGTGGTAGTTATAAGAGATTCTGCGAATGCTAAATTGGAAAAATTACCGTTTCAAATAACATTTATTTTTTTATTTTTTTTTAATATCATTCTCGATAGGGATTTCAACAGAGTTAATGGGATTTTTAGTTTGTTATTTTAAATCAGAATTTTTTTTTATTTTATTATTTATATTTTAGAGTGAATAGATAAGTACGGTAATTAGTTTCAATAATTCTAAAAAGAGTAAACTTTTATATTTTAAATTTTTTAAATAAAAAATATTATAAAGTGATAGTTGAAAATTATTTGTAAAAAAATGTTTGGTACTTTTGTTTTTTATTGCTGGTAATTTTTAATTTGATTAAAAAAATAATAATTTTAAAAAATTTACAAAATTGAAGTTTTTTAAAAATCTGTAAAAAATAAATTAAAAAAACTGTAAAGTTACATTGTTAGCTGTAAAAATTAGTATTTAAGATTTTATTTTAAACTTTAATTTTGTTTGGAGCTCTTTTTATTACTGCTCTTTGTTTCATGCAGTTTTAAACATTTTTTTTTTGATTAATTACGATAAAAAAAAAATTAATAAAATTGTCTAATGGCTGGTAATTTCAGTAAACAATAGAATTTTAAAAATAAATTTATTGATTTTGACAAAATATTGTATTAATCAACTGGTAGTTAGTAAAATGTTGAAAAAATAAAAAAGTGGTCACAAACGGTACTTCTACCCCGTCTACAGCAATAAATAAATAGTAATAACTATTTGAAAAATACCGTATCTATATTGATGTTATTTTGAATTATTGCCGGTTGAATGGTTAGTATTTATTTATTTTAAAATTAATTGGCAGTCGACTGTGAGTCATATAACGTCTGATGACTCGAAAGTAGCCTTCGAATATATATACCAGAGGTCGTAGAAACAGACGAAATTCAAATGCGGCTAATAAATAACCGTATCCTTTTAAAAGTAATGTCTATTTTTAAATGTCCGCGAAATAGATGTAATGTCCGGTTCTTATACCGAGAAGAGACGGGCCAGTGATATTTGCACCTGAGATTATTTGGGTGTCGGGTGTCGGGTGTCGGGTGTTGAGTGTTGAATGTGTGCGCATGTATATCGAAAAGTAACAGCGAGAGCTCTCTGAATCGTATGTATCGTATATTGTACATAAACCAGTAGTGTAGGTAAGGAGCAGTACAGTAAACAGCATACAGCATACAGCATACAGCAAGAGCAATAGGAGGAGCACCGGCCTGCCCGCAGAAATTGTAATAAGAAGAGAAAGGGGAAGGGCGCCAGTGGAGGTGGACGCCACCGTCGTATCGAGTTCATTGAACTCCTACCTACAGAGCCTACAGAGCCTGCAGATCTTGAGCCTACAGAGTTAAGTGTTGAAGGGAGCAAACGCCGATCGGCGATCAACTGCAATTTACCTGTCTACGCAAGTGAAAAGGTGCCGATCGCGTCGCACGTCGACCTAATTTATCATACATTATTATTATTATTATTTTTATTATTATTTTTTTATAGTTACAACATTAATCATTAACATCTGTGTACATTAATCTATCTGCTTATAATTCGAGCGAACAATTAAATTAACAATTAATTAAACATACTCTCAACAAATCAACAGATTAATGTGTTTACTCATGAGTAGTTACTACTACTACTACTACTATAATCATAATTAAAATTATTGTAGTGATATAAATATATCCAGTTATTTTTTACTTAAATTTAAATTATCTGGCTCGAAATTTTTAAATTCTATAGGTTGGTTACCGTTTATCCGTTTATCCGTTTATCCGTTTATCCGTTTATCCGTTTATCCGTTGAAACCGATATAGCGGATAGATAAAAATATTCAATTGTTACCGATTTTACAAAGTTGGTATGTAAAATACGAAAATTATAATAAAATATGCGAACAAACTCTGGTAAGATTTAAGCGATATTAATATAAGCGAAACTGGGTTATCAGAACGCAGCTTGCCTTGCGGACCGGTTCTTCGTTGCCTTGGTAATTTTTTTTTTTACATTTTTATTTAAGCGATGATACAGACTTTGATAAACCATTCTCCTACGAGTTAATATTTTTTATATTATTTATTTTATTAAACAAACTATTTTTTACAAAACAACTATCATTTGTTCTACTGCTAAAAGTCATAAGTCATAACGAATTTCTAGGTCTCATCTGATATCATGCACACCGTACACAGCTGTATTAACTCTGTCATAGAAAGTTTAATTATTAACATACATACTTGTTTATTTTTTTTATTAAGTAAAACCAATATGTTGATGTAGATGTAAATGATAGAGGCGAGTGTCTAAAAAATAAAAAATTGATGGTGTGTATCAGTATTGGCAATGTGCATCGCCGTCACGTATGTGATACGGTATCGTCATCAGGTTTGAAAGAGAGAAACAGAAAGATTAAGATAAAGAAAGATGATTGGATTATTTTCATTCCATATATACAGAGAGAGTGGTTATTTATGTAGCATGTAGTATGGTCCCTCTTACGACTCCTGAACACCGTGTCCCGACAAGTAGTAACATTTCGTCGGTCAACGTTGAGATATTAAGTATCCCCGGGCTAAGAACACGATCACGCTTAGGTCACTGACAGCGCGGCTATCGCCATATCGCCGTTGTTGCTGTCGTGCGTTTCTCCACCTTGCAAGGACACGAACTTGCAGCACCAGCACCAGCAACATAGTAGTCACACACCACTGGCTGCACATGAGAAAAGACGACCGCGAGGGTTCCTGGAGAGGGAGAAGGTTCTTGAACCCTCTGGCATGTTCTTCTGCATTATAATGACAACATTTACCAAACATTTACCAACAACCAGACATAAACTTTATAAATGTTTTTTTTTTTAATACTAATTATTATTGATTATTGACACTTTGAAATTTTTTAACTAATTATTCCGACAATGTTGTAAAGAAAAAGAAAAGGGCCCCGGTGAACGGTGTGAAATATTTATTTAAAGAGCTCAATGTTGACTCGTTATTGTACGCTTGTATGTAAAGTGAAAATAAATTTTTTTCCACTGGAAGGAGACTATTTCATTGCATATCAATACATCGATGTGCCAGTATACAGAGAAATCGGCATACAAGTAAACCCACCAAGACTTTCAGATCATCTGCGGTGTGCATCTCTTTGCACGTAATGCACCCTGCCTACATAATTACTCTTGTTATTTATTTTATTGTTACATGTCAAGTGCATTTATATTTTATTTATTCTATTAATCTGTTATATTGCGAGAATTCAAGGTTGACTTACTTCATTTTTAATTGGTAATTTTATCAAACATTCGAAAACTTTTTAATTTCGAAAGTTTTTACAATTTACTTGTTGTAATACTGTATTATATTTTAAGTAAATCTATTAAAAATTATAGATATATATATTTTTCGTGATGCAACATTATTATAGTCAACTTTGAAGTTTGATAAAAAGTGTATAAATTAAGATAAATGCAATAGTTTAGATTTCTAGAAAACTTACTCAAAAATAATTTTTACACAGTCAAAAATTTTGTGTTAAATATTTAAAATTTATTGTGTTAAATTAACACAAAATTTTTAGTAAGTAATTTTTTATCTAGATCAACAAATCAAAATAAAAATTGAAGCTTTTAGATATATTTTACAGAAAATTAATAAATCGTAGTACTCAGAAGTTATTTAAAAAATAACCAGTTAAGGAAAAAAAATTAATTTGAATCAAGAAAATAATTTTCAAGAACTTTATCGTCTTGATTTTTCGAATTTTTCTGAGTTTAAGCAAATTTTATTAGATTTAAAAATTTTTTATCTTGATTAAAGGCAATAAAACTCTTCAAAATTATTTTCTTGGTTTAACAATTTTTCTCTTAATTAAACTTAATTGTTTTTGTTGGATTCTCTGAGCAAAAATAAATCCCAGTTACAAACTTTTAGTTTTATATTTTCGATATTTTGATCTTAGAAATATTTATTTTAACATAATAGTTAGTCTGCGACTAAATTCTGTCAAGTAACGACACTTCTCTCGATACGATTCCTTTTTAAAATAAAGATTCTATTTGAATCAATCTTGTATTTTCTCTTTACTTATTATTAATCCTATCCATAACTTCCTACAGTTTTTCTGTGCTAAGGTTTGTGTTTTGTGATAATTTTAAATTGTTATAATTTCTGATTTATTTAAATAATTTGACTAATTTTCAAATTTGACCTCGAGAATTATCTAAAGAATAATTATGTTTAATTTCATTGAAATTTGTTAATTAATTATAAAAGTTAGCATCATGATAAGTCGTGTTATAAATTAGCTCGACAAGCTAAATTGTAAAATAAAAAAATTTTTTTTCCAAAATCCTTCATAAGTACAAATGCAGTAGTTAGATTTTTCTAAAAAGTACTAAAATTAATTAAATATATTAATAAATTCCAGACAATGATTCACAGATTTAATAAGTGTCGGACTTGGCATTCATTTATACTACTTGCATTCAGTAATTGCTCTAATATAAACATTATCAATATTTATGCGGACATAATTCATAACAACAACTAAATTACCACGGTGTAAGTGATAAAATGGATAAATTATGTAAATATAATAGTTCAATTAATAAATAATATATATTAATAAAAAACTAAAAGGATTTATTAAACGGAGCGTGATGAGAATAATAATATCTCGAGTGTTATTTTAGATACAATTATTGAAGAGACTAATTGAAGAGGATCAGGTTTCGTAATTTATTTAAAAGGCCCATGAACCATACCTTGTGTGATGATAATAATAAAAATAATCCAGTGGATCGCTCGTGCCCTTCTCAGGCGCGCGAGCGCGCGCACGGAAGCGTAAGCGGACCGAAAGTGAAAGCAACATTGAACCTTTTTAATATGTAGACACATAAAGGTAGAGATATATATGAAGAAAAAAATGAAAAAAATAAATAAAACAGAGCATGTATGGGTTGAGCGGTGCTAATTTATTCGGATCGTTCCGACAAAAGTAAATAGATATTATTTAATGAATTAATGATAGTAATGAGCAATGAATAATAATGAAATGATATATCGATGATCGATTTAATTAGATATGTTCGTATTTATTTAGCGATTGTTGGGACTACGCGTAATTAAATGAATTATTTTAATTTAAAAAGTTTAACATCGACATTATTGAATATATAGACATTCCAATTCCAATAAGATGTATATAGCTGTGTGTTACTTAAAAGTATGCGAAGATAGTATATGCATATGTATATGTATAGAGATACGACCGGCCTCGAACTCACCAATACACCAGAGAGTCCATATAATCTCTTAGTTTCAAACGACATAACACGATCGTCGCGGCATTTATACACATCACCACACATATTTACACACATTACACACATTACACACATTTACACACATGCCAACACACATGCCAATGCTTTTCATTATTTTCGTATTAATATATAAATAATTCAACGATTTTTTTTAATAAAATTTTTTATATTTATGTTTTTATTTTTATATTCTTCATCGCAAGGTGTTTTTTTATCCTGTTTTTATTTTTTCACAGATATTTATGAGTATGATGTAAGAGGAAAATTCATTCACCTCTATTAGAAGTGCGCAGTTGATCTTGCGGCGTATATTAGATTACGAAAGATTTACGTGAACCTTGATAGATGTCAATGGCCCTTTGCTAAAGAAATATATATATATATATATATATATATATATATATATATATATATATATATATTTTATATTTTATATTATATTAATATACACTACGTAATTAATGATATCATCCCGGAAAAAATTTCCATCGTTTAAATATACGCAATATGGATTGGTTAATAAAGTCCTGTACTTGTCGGACATTTTTTTCACACATTTGTTACTCAATACACATGTATAATATTTATTACTTTATTTTTTATTATTTCTTCTTTTCAATTATTATTTATTTTTATGCATTTATACTGATTATAATATTCTTTAAATAAATCAATAATTACATAAGATTATTAAGGTAAAATAACAATAACAATAACCACTCGGTAATTATCATAATAATAATAATTATTATTTTTATTTTTTATTTATCAAAATATTTTTATTGTCATTTTATGGCCAATAATAGATTTTCTAATTTTAATTATCACAAGTCTAAATAATACATAAATAGAATCATCTGTACATCAATAAAAACAAATAATTGTACATTATTATTTATAAATACATATTTTATTATTACAATTACAAAATTCGGATGTGTGAATCTTATATTTAATTAATTAATAGCAAATGAACACATATGGACTTATTAAGTGGAAAAACATTTTTTATTTAAAAAGTATATAAAAAAAAAAAAAAAAAAAAAAAAAAAAAAAAAAACAAGTTGCGGATTTCGTAAATTATAGAGCATTAATTATTCAATATTGTTAACAAAAAAATGATCAACAATTCTCTTATTGATTGTCTCTTTTTAAACATTAATAATTAAATGTGTCTTTAATTTTTTTTTTTTTTTTGTTTGTATTTTTTTACTGCACCGTCTCGCGCGTGTACTCAGATACAAACACAGAGTATTTCGATATACACATATATATATTCACGTGGCAGACGGTCCGACCTCACACGCGCAACATATAAACGATAAGATTGGTCAGTGAACTAAACAGACTGCATATTGAACTTGAGGTAATGCGATAAACAATCAAAAATATGACCACTGCGTGTATCACGACGCGACCTATGTACGAGAATAAACAATGAGAATTATTTTAAGAACATGAAATGTTTTAAAGCATTACACAAAAAAAAAAAAAAAAAAAAAAAAAAAGAAACCGTGCAAGCTTGTGATACTTGTAATAATAAATAAGTATATCATTTAAGTGATCAATGTATATGGATGTGTTTATGTATATAAGAGAATAATTTGGTAAGACTAAATAAGGATAAAAAAAAAAAAAAAAGAAACAATTTGTGTTTTTTTTCTTCGGAAAAAACCGCAGGTCAGTCTTATTATCATATTGGTTATACAAAAATAGCGCATGGTATTACTGTCATCATTATAGAGTTTTATATACAATCTATATATGAGATCGCGCACGCCCAACTGGCAGTTATACTTTTGGCACATATTTTCGCGGTAATAATAATAAAAAAAAAAAAAAAAGTTAAATAAAACAGATGCGATGAAATATTATCTCTCATTCTCTTTTGCTCTTAATTTTAACTTATAAAAAATCCGCATAGTTATATATATATTTATACGTATTATATACAAAGATGATGCTATTAATGTACAAGTAATTAATTATTAAGATGTTTACTATTAAATAAATTAATGTTATTAATAATAATAATAATAATAATATTAATGATAATAATAATAAAAATTATTATTATTAAAATGATACTGTCTAAAATTAATTATGATAATAAATAAATAATATGGCGGCGGGTTTACAACGAAGGCGCTGACACATTTTGGTGTTTGATTTGTACTGTTTGTCGCGCGCCATCGAAAATTGTTCATCTTCTCATGCACATGCAACATAAATTCATACTTGACATACACAATGCATCCATTCATCAACACATCTATCATAAACTATCTATCTATAATCTATAAAACTAGTACTATCTATCTAACATTATCTCTTGTCAATTTTTACTTACGATCACATACTCTGTATACGAACAAATATATCACACATTCATGGCTCTGATTGTAAATGTTTTTTGTTTTGTTTTTTCTTTTCTTTTCTTTTTTTTTTTTTTTTTTTTTTTTTTTTTTTTTTTTC
>JZSA01006067.1:0-14032 GCA_000956155.1 Cotesia vestalis
AAAGTTAAATAAAACAGATGCGATGAAATATTATCTCTCATTCTCTTTTGCTCTTAATTTTAACTTATAAAAAATCCGCATAGTTATATATATATTTATACGTATTATATACAAAGATGATGCTATTAATGTACAAGTAATTAATTATTAAGATGTTTACTATTAAATAAATTAATGTTATTAATAATAATAATAATAATAATATTAATGATAATAATAATAAAAATTATTATTATTAAAATGATACTGTCTAAAATTAATTATGATAATAAATAAATAATATGGCGGCGGGTTTACAACGAAGGCGCTGACACATTTTGGTGTTTGATTTGTACTGTTTGTCGCGCGCCATCGAAAATTGTTCATCTTCTCATGCACATGCAACATAAATTCATACTTGACATACACAATGCATCCATTCATCAACACATCTATCATAAACTATCTATCTATAATCTATAAAACTAGTACTATCTATCTAACATTATCTCTTGTCAATTTTTACTTACGATCACATACTCTGTATACGAACAAATATATCACACATTCATGGCTCTGATTGTAAATGTTTTTTGTTTTGTTTTTTCTTTTCTTTTCTTTTTTTTTTTTTTTTTTTTTTTTTTTTTTTTTTTTCTGCCGTCTGTCAGAAATAGCTAACGCACGGATTAGAATTTTAATGACTGCCGATATTTCTCAACGGACTGGTGACTGTTTCGTGTTGAAAATCTGGAATGTCGAGGTGTCTCTGTGCCAGACAAACTTTGAATGGATCAGGTGTGACGGTGACACCGGCGTTGCCTCTTAAACTGGGTAGCGACGCGCCTTCTGGCAATTTAATGTCAAAAGTGTGAAGAAGTGAGCTGAAGAATAGGAAGAGCTCCATGCGGGCAAGCACATCGCCCAAGCACATTCTACGTCCCACGCCGAAGGGCATAAAATGCTCGGGTTTACAGACTTTACCCTCTGCGGAGAGAAACCGCGCTGGTCGGAAATCTTCTGGCTCGGCCCACAGATTCGGATCCATGTGAACTGCATGGAGTAGCGGTACTACTTGCGTTCCTGCTGGTATTGTGAATCCGTTAAACTTAACGTCTCTGCGCAAACAAAGAAAACCGGTGAAATTATTTAATTTTATTAAAATAAATTGTATATTTTAATTTTTTATTTTTTATTATCCTTTTTGTTGGATAAAAAAAAAAAAAACAAACAAGTTTATTGAACTTACCTAGTAGTTGCGTGAGTGGTTCCAAGTGGTACAATACTGGATCTCCTCATTACTTCGAGAATTGTGGCTTCGGTAATTGGCAAGTAAGGAAGGTCTTCCAATGCGGGCATACGTGATCTCCCGACAATGTGGTCCAGTTCTTCTTGGACGGCTTTGGCCGCCTCTGGATGGTGGAGCATTAAAATTACAGCCCATTCCAAAGTTGTTTTCACGGTTTCCATTCCGGCAGAGAACAAATCCCCCAGTATTTGATGCATTTGACGATCTGGAAAATATAATGAGAAAAAACCAATTTTATAAAAAGAAAGTTCATCTCCTGCTTATCATTATCATCATGATTATTATTATCATTATATATAAATACAAGTACTAACCGTGATTCTTTCCCTGGAACAGCATCGCCGACCTTCCCTCCGTTTGAGCTTTCTCAATTTCAACGAGATAAGCGTCCACGATATCCCTGATGTTTTCTTTGTCAAAGGTGTTGCGGTGCTCGTCAACAGTTTCTTGGAAAAATTCTGCCATTTCGGATCTGTTACGAGACAGCTTGTCGCGGACCTTGCACAGTCCAGGCAGGTACCGCATCAAAGGAATGAAGTTAACAGGAACCATTCTGCCGAAAAGTTTAAATCCTTCCTCAATTAACTCCATGAATCGGCTGAATTTAGCGTCTCCGTGTTGGAATCTAACCCCCATTATAATCGAGCAGATGACATTGCTGATTGATACGCTCAGTGTAGGTGAAAGATCTGTTGGTGCGCCGCTCTTTACTGACAGCGTGTGTATCATAGTTTCTATTTCGCGCTAAACAAATTATTTAAATTTTATAAATTAATTATATAAAATTTTTAATAATTATAAATATGAAATTTACCTTTATTCTAGTCTCCATTGATTTTCTTCCGTTTCCCATGTAAGTCATTCCGAAATATCGTAACTTTTCATGGAGGAATTTTCTCTGTTCTTTCCACATCGCGCCTTCGGTATTGACAATACCTATAAGATGCAATCAGAATACGTAATTGTTAGTACTATTATTATAAAATATTAATCAAGATGATTAGATAGTAACAAACAAATAAATAATAACTTACCATAACCGCCGAGAATATTCATAAATTCAGTGTGTGGCCTTCCGGAAAATTCTTCTCGCCGGAATGTCTCGCGGATGGTGCGATGATCGCTGAGAACAACAATTAGCTGGCTGCCGAGTTTAGCACTGAACATTGACCCGTATTCAGCAGCCAGTCGGCCAAACTGGAGATGCAAGTCACCCTTGATGAACGGAAGATAACCGAGAATGGGGAATCCCCAAGGTCCGGGCGGCAAACTTCGAAGATACCGGACCCACTGAACAAGTCTGACTAGTCCAATTACCACAATGAATACCACAAGATTGTAGACGTTGAATAAGTCTATTTTATAAACGTCTTTAATTGATCCCCAAATGCACTGTGCCGCGATTTCCACAAACATTTTAATACTTTTAAATTATTCAGTTTAAAAAAAAAAAAAAATTAAAGTTTTATTTTATTTTTTCGACCGCACAGTCTCACAAATAGTTACTAAAGTTTATTATTATCTCGTGATAATTGTTTGGTCTATATTTATTAATTACTGATAATAAATAACGATGTATGTTGAAAATATTTTTTTAACTTAGCTCTTAAATAATAATAATAATAATAATATTTAGAGCAAGTATTATAAATAGATAATGTGTTGTATATCTATTATAATATATGATGAAAAATTAATAATTAATAATTACTAATGACAGACAAAAAAAATATATGTATATATCGATATATACGATCGTTAGTCGTAGCAGTAGCCGTGTAGCCGCGAGATATATACTAGCGGAGAGTATAATAATAAGTGATCGCGGTGTTTGGTCGACGATACGACTGAACCGATACGATTATATTGTGAGGCGGAGAGCCCACCAGAAGAAATGAATGTATACTAACATACACCTTCTTGTCCTTGCTGTCTTATATAGTGACTCATCAACCACAGGCAGGCAGGCAGGCGACGGCAGAGCGGCGGGTATTTGACACCAGGCGTTAGAGTGGGAGGTGAGGGCGGCGAAAGAATGGATGTGCGGTCAACTTGTTGCGTTTGTAAGGGGCAATTGAGATAGTAGTGTAAGTAGTATTAACAATAATATTAACCGATACGATAGAATAGAATATGATATGATGCGATAGCAGTTGTCGATTTTTATTTTCTTGCAATAAGATTAATAAAAAAATAAATAATGATACTGCTATTAAATTTGAATTAAACGGTCTCTACTCTGTCGAATAAAAAAACGTCTGTTGTATTTGTATATTTGTATATTTTAATATCTATACATCTGTAGACATTGCTTCTCACATATGTACCGAAAGGGGGGAAGTATGGGTCATATATACGTCAGCAAAACCGGCAAAACAGACTTACGAGGGCGGGTCCTACCGACACGGAGGTGAGCCTCTTTCGCCTCCTTCTTCTTCGTGTTATGTCCACCACCCGCTCCGCACACTACACACACACACACACACTATCCTATCCCCTTTCACAGCTCGTTAAGAGAGACCACGAACGCAACAAGGTACAGCCAGTGATGCGTGCGCTCAGACATTAACTCTGGAACCATCCCGCCAACACCATCCGCACCACCAAATATTATTATATATTATACATATTTATTTTTTAAAAACCACCGCAACGCAACTCCAGTCATCTGACCGACTACCACTCACTCCCTGCTATTATATTATTAACAACCGCGAAGAACCAAGTAAGCACCACCAGCATCCAGCTTTACTCTGATATTATTATTTGGTAAGTGGTATTGCCACTGCTTCTGCTCCTGCTTTAGCTCCTGCTCCAACTTATCCTACTGATTCCCTCTTTTACTTTTTTAAGTAAACGTGCTCCAGCTCCGCACTCCATACTCCAGAGACTGTAATTATACAGCCTCCAATCGGCAATACGCTCACTTACCAAACATCATAAATGAGAACGCACACGAGATGTCTCACTTCTTACATTAACATTGATCATGGTGATCATGATAATAGGTGGTAGCATATACCACGATGTTGATAAGAGTTAATGGGGAATAATCCGCGCGAAACTCCGATCATTAAACGGAGGAAAATCTTTCAGCTAACATTGATATTTCATTCAAAATAATATTAAAATTTACAAATATTTACAACTGTAAATTTAAAACTAAATTATTCTATTTAATTTACTACATTTTACAAATTCAAATCTTTACTGTAGCCTAAATGTCTAACAAAATAATTTTAATTTTAACTAAAATTAAAATTTTCGCATGCACCCCCTACCCCTTTAAAATCCTAAAGCTGTATTATGTTAAGTACACAGAAAGAAAAAAATTCTTGAGTCAAGAAAATTTATTCTTGCTCCAAAATAACTTCGGTCTTCCTTACAATTTTCTCGGTTCAAGAAATTTTTTTTTTCTCTGTACGCAGTGCTTTTCATTGCCTAGCAAACCCACATGTGTCAACAATCATGTCGATAATTCCCGCTTTTTTTTTCAGTATTTAGTTACTTATACTAATGTCTTGGTATTTGCTCGATATATTTCATCGCGAAATTAAGATATCGAAAAATTCAGCTGCATTTATGTGTACACGCTTGTGGCTTTTTTATTAACATGTGTTCTAATATAAAAACAAGTTAATTGATGTATGAAAAATAATCTCTGTTTTTAAGTAGTGAATAATATTTTTTTTTTTTTTTAATTGAATTTACACGCACTGACGAACAAATTTAATTGATTTAATTTCTTTTTTTTTCTGTTTAAATTAAATTAAAAAAAAAAAAAAAATAATTTTGATTTTCATCAATTTTGTTAATTATTTTAGTATTTAATCACTTATTATTAAAATGTATTTTTAGATAAATATAAAGATATAAATAAATATATCATGTATTTCTTTACATAAATAAATAAAAACTAATGAAGAATATATTTTTAATGATCATCAATTCCTGTTAATTATAAACAGAATAATAAAAAAAGATATATATATATATATATTTGATGAAAATAAACATTTAAACTAGATAATTAAATTCGGGTTTAAGGAACTGTTATAAAAAAAATTGATAATATTAAATCAATTCCTGATTGAAGCGTGCATTGGTTTCTCTGGTCCCTCCCCTCTCATAATTATTATAAATTTAGTGTCATATATATATATGTAGACATAAATGTTAGTATTAAAGTTATGCAATGCTCTAAGAGATAAGGTAAAGTTATAAATCAGAAAATATTTACCAGAATAATGAAATATTTAGTTGTCAAGTGTGAAAAAAATGTTAACGAATTTTCAGTTCGTTCGCCAATAATCTTGTGTCTGTCAACCGTAGCGGTCATTGAACTCGTTCCCGCTTCTCTCTCATTGCTCCTTTCTTTTTTTTTTTTGTGACTTGAATTATGCACCTCGTATTAATAATATATACAAAAACTAACTCCACTATAAATAGTAGTGAGATTTTAAATAAACTTATTAAAAATTCAAATAGAGTCTGCGTACAGCACTATTGCCTAAAATACATACCCATTTAATTCGATTATTTTGCATACGCTTAACTATTCAAACGTTTACATTATAATTCATTATATTACCGCTTACATATTAATTTGTTTAGATTATTCCCAGACTAATGTAATATAATTTTTTCAGAAAAAAAAAAACAAGATAGACACAAAAAAAAAATCAAACTTGCAATTTATTAAAATTTTTTTGTACTATTAGTAAAAAATTAATTCAATCAAGTAAAAAAATTTTCAAACTATTTAAATCAAAGTTTTTTTTTTTTTTCTAAGAGAAAAAAATTATTGAATCAAAAAAATAATTTTGATTTAAATCAATACGATAAAATTATTGAATTGAGAAATTTTATTTAATTAAAAAAAATTAATTATTTTCCTGAATTATATTAATAAAATTTGATCTTGACAGACCCCGATGACGTCTTGAAATAAGTTTTTACAAATACCTTGACATTCAGATATAATTATTACTGCTAATAATTTATTAATATTACTATTCTTACATGAATAATTAATTAATTGAATAATAACCGATTGATATTTCCAAATTATAACAACAATAATAATAGTGACATTTAAAATAAAAAATAAAAAATAAAAGGTGGAATAGATATAGGATTGTACTAAAGGTTGATTTGCAGATTCGGGTACAGGTAACTAAACGTACAAACTGAAAAATATAGTTAAAAAAAGAGAATAGACGTTAAGTGTCCAACAGGTTTTGTTTCTAACGCGGCCAACCCGTGTAGTGGCCACTATACTCAGTAACGGTGTGGCACTCTGGCCAACGTGGTTTTTGGAACTCCGTTATTTCTTTTACGCGGTGTGATCTCGTTTGTGCGTATATGTATATATACATATAAGCTGTTAGAAATCAGGTCATGAGCGCTATTCAAAATTGCCCTTGTTTTTTTTTATTATTTTTACATTTTTTTTATTCTTTACGGCGGTATTGTATGCGCGATATGACAGAACAGAACTCCCGCGCTCCACGGCCTCTTTATGTCTTTTTTTATTGTACGGCACTCTCAACTGAACACACGGGCCAAAGCTAAAACCCTTTACACAACCCGTTGCAGCTAAAATACGTTATACATATTAAAAAAAAAAAAATATATATATTTTACATGTCAATGATAAATAATTGCATATTTATCATTATTAACAGCCGCGAACAAAAAAAATTTTTTCTCTCCTTATTATAATTATTAATTATTAATTATTAATTATTAATTAGATTTTCTGATTAAACTAAAACGACATTGATAAATAAATGAATAAATAAATAAATAAATAAATAGTTATAGTTATTAGTTGGAATTCAACGCATGACTATCACTGACCACTGCTATTCAACCATTTGATATACATGTACACCCAGATCATTGAACTTTACTATAAAACTTGATGCAACCAAGTTTCACCGGCATATAACTCTTGGGTCCAACGATTTATAATTTCCACGTGTGACACGAGGCAAGCCAACTCTTTATATACATAAGTAATATGTATACATATTTATAAATACAACGTGCAGTGTGTTGAATGTTTTGTACGTGTGCAGGTTTTATTTATTCGTGCAGAGCACGAAAAATATTAATTATAGCATTGATGCAATTGATAAACCACGCGCACTTAATATACACCATCGTTTATGATTATTAGGTCGAATTATGTAACAAATCTTGCTGAGTGTACAATGATCTCAAATCAAAATTTATGTCTGTATTAATTTTCATTTTTTTTTTTTTTTTTTTTTCACAATATTCATGCATTTGCAAAAAAATATGTGAAACAGCAAGTTGTTCATTTTTGAAAGAGGTCCAATGTTTCATAAAAGTGTTAGATAATAATTTAAATTTAGATTTTATAACAGTTTATGTTAAAATTGTTATTTAATCTAGTGAAATAATTTTTAGAATTTTATTTGACTAAAAAATTATTTTTTA
Organism: Cotesia vestalis; assembly: GCA_000956155.1. NCBI lineage: Eukaryota > Metazoa > Arthropoda > Insecta > Hymenoptera > Braconidae > Cotesia > Cotesia vestalis. The sequence goes on from JZSA01006067.1 coordinate 7,754, forward strand.
AAAATTCTTTAAAAGATCAGCAAGTAATTTAGTAAATCAGTAAATTAATAAAGTGTAATTTATTATCATAATTGCAATTTGTTGATAAAAAATAGTAATTAGGACACAAGGGTTTTTTGGGTCGCCGTTTTAAATTCAAAGTTAAAAGTTTCGAAATGAAACATGACAGATCCGATCTGGCGAGCCAAAATAAAAGCAAAATGAAAAAATCTTAAACGGATGAAAATAGTTTGAAATTAGTGATCCAAAAGACTTTCACAATTTTATTTTTTAATTTAAATTTTAGTAAAATCAAAAAATAAAAATAATAATTTTTTTTTTTTCCAATGCCTTATAAAAGTTTAATTTGACATTTTATTTTCTTTGGTGATATATATCATACTGTCTATTTAAATGAATTTAAATATTACGTTATGAATAATATTATCAGAGAAAATTTAATGGGCCAATTGTCAGTAGCTCAATGGCCTTTAATTATATTACATATTATAATACATATTATACAATACCGTATTATTATAATTTGGTAAAATCAAATATTTGTCGGTTATTGATTGAGCAAGAGTGTCTGTATTAATTGTGAAATACCGATTAAATTTCAACAGACATCTAAAGTATGGACATTAGTAAATCGCATTTTATAGAAGAGGAAATCCAATAGCTTAAAGAAGCAAAAAAACTACCATTAGAAAGATGTTTCTTTTTCTTCCACACCTATGTAATACACATTCTCACAAAGATATCTCAACACACAAGTTTATATATCTTCGTAGATATACATATATATCCTACAAATACTTGTCATATTATGGCTTCGGCAATTTCGACCGGTCGATGACCCCGCGCGTGCCGCACTTTCGCCCGAATCCGTAAAGCAAGAATCGACATTTCTGTACCTAGTAGGTATACCGGGTTGTAAATAGGTAGATTGCTAAGAAAGAATATACTCCGTAGAATGAGGACATTAGGAAACAAAAAAAAATTAAGTAATAAATTATATTAAAAGAAAAAGAACAAGAAGAACAAGAAGAAGAAGAAGAATGAGCGGAAGAAAAAAAAAAAAGCATTTTTACGCTGCGATTTTTAAGCTCTCGTGGATTAGACGCGGCCCATTATACCCAATCCAATCCAATCCAATCCAATAATATATATAAAAAATTTATAAGAGATGTATTGTATATACAATATAGAATTTTACCGCCAAAGATTATAATTTTGTCAAGGTTTCCTTGTAATCTATCAACATTCTTTTCCCACTTTACTCTCTCACTCAAATTCCTTCTTTCTCTCCTGCTTCTGATTATATCCGTAATTTGACTTACGACTCAGCATACCATTGACATATATGTGCATATAATTATAATATTTTAGAACCTTTCTATCACAGACATTTACAAATCTATCCTGTGTGTATCGATAATAATTATCATTTCGACGAATAGTTAAATTTCCCGTAATTCTGTTACTAATTATACGAAATATTTTAAAATTCATTGAACTTTTGAAGGACTCACATCCGAAGAATTCGTAACTATTTTGTAATTATCGGTTAAAAACTAATTACAATATAGTTAACTCGAAAAAAAAAAAATTTATCAATATCAGTTTGTCAAATTATTGTCAGATTGTTATCATATTTACAAAGAAAAAGTAATTACATAAATCGACTAACGTCATAACTCATAACTTATGACTGAACGATTAGGATAACAATGAAGCTATTAAGTAATAAATAATATGATGGAAAGAGATAATGCATATTAAAGTATTAATAAAAATAAAACGAGGAAATATGTTATCGGTTAAAGTTTATTACTCAAAAGGTGAACTGGTGATATGTTAATAAATTGTAAATTAATATTCAAATAATAATAATTAAATTCATTTGGATAATAAAATTTTTCTAAGTGAATGCTTGCAGTACACTTTATAGATGATGTATATATATTGATGATAGTTACACGCAAGACAGACGATATTTAGCTTCAGGCAAGTCACGTGCGACGTCACATTACATATATATATATATAAAAAAATATATATAAGAGTAAGTAAGTAAGTAAGTATACGAAATGTCGCTCTCGCTGTCGTTGAAGCGCGAGGGAAAGGCTGTAGTGCGATGCAATGTGCCTGCCGCCAAGCAAACCGTATGACACCAAGCAAAGCACCAAGCCAATAAAATAGTGGGAGAAATAGTATGCACTTAGAAGGGCAATGCACTTTCAACAATAACAAACTTATCCTTAATGGTGTGTAAACCTCAACTAAAGCTTTATCTCATTTTTATTATTACTATTTCTTCCTTTAATTACTGTTTTCATTTTCGATTTTTTTTTTCTTATCATTATTAAACATTTAAAATTTCACATTAGATTTTTTTGTACTAAAAACTCACTATTAAATACTAATTAAGATAAACAATTAAATAGAAATTCTAAAAAGCGTGTGTTGATAATTTACAATATCTAAAATGGGAAATACCCATGTTTTTATGTAGCTCGCGGCTTTATATCATTTTCTTAAACTACTGGCCTAGATCCAATTTTTGTCTATTCTAAAGTAAAGGTAATTACAACAATCTGAAATAATAACTTATCATTATTATCATGATTCACCTGTATTGTTTTTAAATTTTTAAATAGCTTGTATGGATTTATCACTGTGACTAATTGCCATTGAAATATTTCTTAAACATTTATTCATATTTATCAAAGTAAACGACATTACTATATTTACTATCATTAATTTACTATTTACTGATATACACTTTTAACTATTATTATAATTATTGTGCAAGTATTAATGACCTTTGAATACTATTGAGTACGTGTACTTGTATTTTATAACTTCCTATTCGACTCGTATTACGTCGGTGAGTAAACTTGCTGGTTAAAACCATTTTATTTTTTAACCAACGTGCAGTTATATGATCTACTAGTATAATCACAAGATGCTGATGTATGCATGTGAATTGTCTAGTCTGTTAAATATCTCAATCCCCCAGGCCTATATCAAATTTTTTTCATTGATAAAAATAATTAAGTCATTTACATTCAATGGGTCCAATTACTGCTCATATTAAAAAAAAAAATATTTTTATTAATTTTCAGAAATTTAGTACAATTATTCATTAAAAATAATAATTTCAATTTGATTTATGCAGTAATTTTTTTTTTTCATCAAAATAAACAAGATAACATATTTAAAAATAATTTATTTAGTTTTTTTTTATGGTACACGGCGAAAAAAATATAGGGATTTTTCCTGTAATTACATGGAAATTTTTTCTTTATTAACATGATAGAAAATCCATGTGACCGACAATATATCACTGTTTTACTTTTAAATGATCTGTAATTGCTCGAATGAGCAAATTACAAATTTATTACATAAATTTTAGTCGGTTTGTGATAAAAAAATTCGAGGAAATTTTTTTCAAATTTTGCTTTAGATTTCAAAAAAATTAAAAAATTCAGCAGATTATGGCTTAAATTGCCATAACTTTTTCAAAAATTGATTTATCAGGACGTTTTTTTTTTTTAATTTTTTTTTATTAAATGTTCTTTTTGAAAAAAAAAATTAATTTTTAGATTTTCCGAAAAAACTCCGAATTTCTCGATAATAAAAATTTTTTCTTTCTTTCATATAAAACTTTGACATTTTCTACAAATATCCTGAAAAATTTCAGAATGGTGTTTTTTCGATTTCTATTTTTTTTGGATTGAAAAAAAAATTTTTTTCATGTCATTTTCCAATGTCACATGGATGATATTTCTATCATGTTAATAAAGAAAAAATTCCTATGTTAATATTGTAAAAATTTCTTTGCAAAAATAGGAAAAATCCCTTGGATTTAAAACAGACGAGAGAAGAGTATAGCTGGAGAGATAATAGTATATAGTAGGAATTTAAAAAGTATTCGAGATTGATAATCTTGTTGACACTTCTTAACAACTTTTAAAATGGATCCTTCCTAGAAGCTCATTCGCTGAAAAATTCAAGGTGATTATTTTGGATGAACTTAAAAATGTTTTTTTTTAGTGCGCGCCTAGTGCCGATCTTTCTCAGTAATAGGCGCATAGAGAAGAATTCATGAGAACCAAATCAGAGAGAGTTATGATGCCGCACTGATAATTGTGCCAGAATGCTCTGGCAGTATACAGAATATATATATATATATATATAGAGGTAGATGAGAAGAAGAAGAAGAAGAAGAATTCTTCTTAAGAGAATAGTGGGTTTAAGATGCACACACCTTAATGCTCACAACCAGGCCACCCTGTTGTTGAATTTTGGATGTTGGATGCTGGGCGATCATCTGCCCAGCACAATTCTCAGCTCTTGTTTTTATTATCCTAGCGTTATCTTTGCTTTATTTTTTGGTGTGCTCCTATCCTCGATTATAGTTTAGCTTGGACACTATACAGACTGTTGCTGTATGCTACAGCTCGGTCCTTCCGAGAAATGATGAAACACACATTCTTATATGCACGCGCGTATCCAACCGAACCAACAAAAACAAAACTAACTCGAAAATAGAAAAAAATAATCGATCAACAGAAAACAAAATGAACAAAATAATATTACTTTAAAAGTAAAAGGAAGTAAAGTCCTTCGCGCTGCACAACGCTGATTCATCCCAGATTACCAAGGATAGATAGATATATATGTATAATATGTAGTATGCACGTGCTCCAAAAGATGATGCTTTCAAATGTATAATATACATTGTTTATCCAAAGTTATTTTATAATTTACACAAAATTATAAAATTTTTTGAATGTAAAAATGAAAAAAAAAAAAATTATTAAAAAGCTACTGCTGTTAAATAGACGCCGGTGCAATCTATTGATGGCTCTTTGGCCATCAAACTTTTGATTCTTCCTTTTCATTATAATAATTGGTGATTCATGCACATAATAACATGTTGTGGAGATATTTTTCGTACCTTCGGGATGAATATCATTAACGTAAATGCGTCATGGGGAGGGTTATATCTATATATGCGTGCCCATGCACTGGATGCGTGCACAACGTCACGAACTAATATAATCTTCTTCTTCCAAATCAAATGACACACCGTGGCTCTGACGCAAACTTTTCGTCCGATACCATGATGATACATTCCAAATAGAAAAACAAATTGTTTTTATACTTCTAAGCTATTTTTAGACTGTAAATATTTATAAACACGGGTGATAAACCTTATAAAAATCTTTTTTTAGCCTGGTGTGACTAACACGCTGGGAATTTTATTGTAATAATTATAAACACATTTATTTTTATTATATCAATATAAAATATTGATGTTGTTATCAATATTCGGTCATTTTTTTCCTCTCTATACTTCTTCGATGCTAAAAAAAATAATCCACCCAATATTTTTATTATATACTGACGGCTTTTTTTTTTTAATTGGATAATTGTTTAATTTCACGGTTCAAAATACTTCAACTCATAAATATAGTATTTAAAATTGTTTTTTAATTTTATAAAAAATAAAAAAAAATTTTTATGTCAATTTTTTGATAAAAAAATATTTTAGACAAACAAAGTGGAACTTTTTTTTTTTTACCATTGAAATACGGAAAAAACATCAAAAGTCGGTAACCTTTTGTCCGTTTATTTCATTACCAATTTTTGATCGACATAAAGTTTTTATTGACCCCAAATGCTTTAAAATTAATTGACAATTTTATTTTTACAAACTTTAATGATTTTCGAATAAAATTTTTATTATACTTCAGTGGTAGTACGAGGTGTTGACCGGGAAGTAATTCTCGATACTTTTAAAAATTTAAGAATATTTTCGATAGTTTTTTTAGCCTAAAAGTATTTTTAAAACTTTTCAGAAAAATCTTTAGCATTTTAAAAGAGTCACAATTTCTATTCCGAAGCACTGCTTATCTTCTTTGAATCCTCTTTCAACCTCTATATCTTTAAAACCAACTCCTGAAGTGTGGTGCTTTGAGGATTAGTATAAATGTAAATTTTCTATTGGAAAAATTTTTAAGTTTACATTGGAAAGAGAAGGGAAGGCGAAACGGGAAACTTTAAAAATTTCGTAATCAAAATTTTTATCTCCTAAAATCTATAAAAATATTAAACACTAATATTCTTCTAATTTTTATCTGGTAAAATGTTTCTGATGTAATTGTTAACGTTATCGTGTATTACAAGGAATTTTTTGACATTTTAACTAAGATTTTTTTTTTTTTTTCAGGAAGCTTGAAAATATTTTTCCTCACCAATTTTTACAATTGTTTGACGGTGTTCAGC
>JZSA01006069.1:0-13561 GCA_000956155.1 Cotesia vestalis
TTTTTTTTTAATACCGAGTGAAAATTTTATATTTTTTTTACATAACATTAATATGATAATTACAATAAGTAAAGGTATATTTAAACTTTTACTTCTTTACAATATATTCTCATTCTCATTCTCATTCTTCCATTATTTTATTTGTTAACATTTCGATAACAAACTTTATTATTTGACAATAATGATAATATAAATTATACACATGCTACTGTCTTAAATAATTGTAATCTAAAGTACATCGCAAATAAAATGATGGAGGCGGTTACGATGGTGATTAAAATTAGCAAGTGCTTATCTCACTTCTGACACAGTAGTGTTATAAAAAAAAATTACATCATCCATAGCATAATAATAAAAAAAGTGTATTACATATATAACGAGATTAAATAATCGAATATATTAATATACATATACATATTTAATAAAAGAAATTAGTATGAATGCAAAATCTCACATATATATCTATATATACAATGAATACCAAGGTTCTATAAATAAAACTGTTGAGCGAATGAACGTAATCGGCGACTCCATATACGCTGTCGTTTTTCTGTTTTCACGATCAAGTTTGTCGCGCGCGCGAGAGAGGCTAACTAGCCAAGCTCTGCGGCGTATTGACACTGACATTGGCCTACTCTCACCACCCCAACACGTCGTTATTCACTCTCAACAGCTCTGCGCGCGAGCACCATCGTATTTCATTTCTTATTCATTATACTTATACTTACTCTCATTTTTATCAATGCGTATCTTCGTACTTATGTACGATCCGTCTAATTGCTCTACTCGGAATCCTCGCTCACTTCTCGAGCATCCAGCCTTTTTTTTTTTTTTTCAAGTCTGCAACAAAAACAAACTCATAACTCATTATTTCAATTTAATAAAATACAGATAGACAAACGTAACTCATCATCACTCTCTCTTTCATGAATTCCTTCGTTTATTTTATTTTATTTTTATTGGTTAATTTTCAGGTTCTCCGAACACACCTTTTATAACGTGTAAAAATTTGTATTATAAGAGTATATATGCTTCCAAGTGCAATATTGGTATCAATAATTTCACCAGAAAACCGGCTTATAGCTCTGGTTGTAAAAAAGGTAGTAAAACGTTAACGTCCGTCTACCCTTGTGCCGCAATCATCATAAGCCAAATTAATTTAACCCGGTACAACCAAAAGTATCGTATCGCGCTTGATCATATACATATATACATATATACTTATACTTATACTTATACTTATACATACAAGAGAGCCAAAATCATTCGCCGCTCTCTGCTCTCTTCTCTTAATGCTGCTGCTGCTGCTGTTGCTGGTGCTCCTGCTTTCACTTTGCGTATCGTATATATTACTGTGTCGCGCTTCCGCCCTGTAAATATATTTATATAAATATATATCCACATTTACATATAACACTTTGAAATGTAATATATAATAACCATAATAATAATATATAAATATTAATATTAAAAAAAAAAAAAAAAAAAAAAAAAAAAATAATACCTGAGCATACATTTCATTTAGAAACGCTTGGATACCAACATGGTTATTTCCCACTACCCATTGCCAGCTTTGTTTGGTGTAACGTCGCGAATGATGACTGTAATGTTGGAACTTTTGTACATTAAAAAAAAACCCTGAAAACAATTGATGAAAAAAAATTAATTGATAATGATTGGAATATTTTATCGGAAATATGTATGGAAAATTAATAACTTTCAAATAAATAAAGAAATAAAATAATAGATATCGGTCGTAGCCGTCTAGCAGTGTGATTATTAAAGTGATATAATTATTTATGTATTGAGATAATATGAATCAAGTAATTATTTTTTTAATATCAACTACTACTTTTGTTATTAAATAATTTACATAATTTTATTATAAATTTAATGTAACTTTAAAGCGCAACACACATTATTAGTTATAGAAATAATTTCACTGGATAAAAAATAAAATTTAAAAAAATGAAAATTTAATTTAATTATTTATCGTTAATAATTTTTTATATTTATATCAAAATATTGTTTAATTAAAAAATAATATAAGCTACGTACAAACTTTCAAGCTGGTTTAATTTTTTTCTCTGGGCTCCCTACAATTGATAATTAAATTACAATTAAAACGATGTTTATAAAAAATTGCACTTGTAGTTTTTTCAAATTTTTTTTTAAATTGTTAAATTGAAATTTTTTCAATAAAAAATTTTGAAATGTCGGCTAACTTCATTTTCATGATAATTAACGTAAAGAAAATTATGATAATTAAGTTAGCCGACATTTAAAATTTTTAGAATTTTTTTTTATTGAAAAAAATCATTGCAAAAAAATTAGAACCGGTAAAAAACTTGAAAAGCTGTGAGTGAATTTTTTAAAAAATATTTTTTAACTATAATTTAATGAATAAAAAATAATAAAAAAATTAAAAGCATCGAAAATCTTGTTAAAGTATTTTGCTTCCTTATATAAATATAAATATGTGTGCGTATAGAGAATACCTTTTCTTCTTTGGCTCATATGATACTTTTACCCACTTTCTCCCACTCTTTTTATTATAATGTCTCTTTAATAATATATTTCTGAAACTTTATCTCCAAATAATGCAGATATAAATGTATGTATTTATAACGATGTATAATAACGGCTAAAATTGGCTGAAAAAAAATTAAAAAATAACTTTATTTATTATTATTTTTAAAAATGTATATATGTATAACTTTCATTATCGGTGTATGGGCATGATGGATAATAACAAGAGCAAGAGAGTATCTTTTAGCATTACCATCAGCAGAAGCAGTACAATGATAATGATAATAACAACAACAACAACAACAATTACCGGTGTAAAAAGTAAATGTTTGAGATTAAAAATAAGCAAAAAAGACAATATAAACACGAGTAATGGGTGTTGGTGTGGTTGGTGGATGGAGTGCATCGACCTCGGTTGAGAAAATATAGGTCAATAGTGTGGGCGCACGCAATCGTTGCAACAATTTTTAAAAATCAATGTCCTACTTGCACACAAGGAGTACTTTCACGGTCGCTAACCTCAACGTGCGCGATATATACGAGATATTGCGTTCCGCGGGCAATTAACAAGTGCATCGCGCCGCACCGCGCGACTTTTCTTTGAGAGCCGCCTCTCTATCTCTATATACACTCTTATAACCTATACCTGTACGTATATACTTCACCAGCAGCCACTAGCCAGCAGCAACCAGCAACAGCATGCCTACACACTAGATAGAAGATACAGCATGTATCCGCGTACACTATTTTTTACCTGCAAATAGGAGAAAATTTATAATTTTCACTGAATATTATTTACTCTAGAATATTGACGGGTATTTACCATTTTTTTATTGTTTTTTCATTCTCTCATCATCATCATCACCATCATCATAATCTTCATCAGCATCAACAGCTAATTTTATTTATTTATTATTTCTTCGTAGGTATTTTATTACCTTTCATTTTGTTCTGAAAAAGAAATCAAGATTTAAAACAACACAAAGCATCGACGTTGTCTCTCTGTTACTCGCCGGAATACAATGCCGAGATAAAATAATTTCTTGGCTTTTTTTCATTTTTATTATGCTGAATATTTAACCGGCGAACAAAATAAAATAGGCTGCTGCCAGGATTTAAAAGTTATACTGCCGGTTAGGTTAGCTCTACACGAGATAATGGTTAGTAGACATAACACACTAGACAGAAAGTCAAGTCTGTTCTGTTTCTGTTAGTTACTGTTATTTACTAACCCTTTGTTTCTCTTTCTCAGGCAACTGTATTATTGGGCATGATATTAAATTTAGCTGTCACTTGACAAATTTTTTAATTTTCTTTAATAAATAAATTGATAATTTTTTAATTTTATTTAACAAATCAATCTTTTCTGAAAAATTATTTTTAAAAAATTGCATTTATAATTTTTTTAAATTTTTAAATGTCAATTTTTTTTTCTCATTTATTTTTGCCATAATTTATTTGTTAAAAAATTCTAAAAATTAATAAATAGCTGCTAAATTAATTTTCGTTAAATTTAGCTGTCACTTAACAATTATTTTAATTTTTTTCAACAAATAAATTATAGTAAAAAAAATTGACTTGTAAAAATTTCAATAAATTAAAAATGCAATTTTTTAGAACAAATTTTTTTGTTAAAAAAAATAAAAAAATTTTCAAGTGACAGCTAACTTTAATGTCATAATTAAATGTCATTTATTGGGCGGATAGTGAATAGCGAATCTAGAATACGCCAACGCACATAAGGACATGCCGGTATAATTTGCTATTTGCGACGGCGCGGTCAAGAAATCCGTTGTTGGATTAAGCTGGATTCCCTCGAAAATTGTGAAATCGTAGGGCGCAACCGCGCTCCAGGGCGACACTGCTTGGTTACACTCTGGTACTTCGTGTTCACTTTGTTCCTAGTACCGCCGTCGATAACTATTACCTTGACATATACCTATATCAGATATATAGGGACAATATACAGTAATCATAATATTATATATAAAAAGGCTATTCAGTAAGTACTTTGTATTTCAGCCGAGTATTGACGGGCTAACCACCAGCTACGAAGCTGAAGGATGGTGCACCGAGAAATTGATTAATTTTTAAAAAGTACACATCTATTGCCACTAAACCTGGACTTTTTCCTTACTGGTGCTTTTTTTATTTTATCTAGTAAGTATTTTTTATCTTTATTCGTTCGTTATTAGTCTAGAGATTGTGTCGCATTGTAACTGCATAATTTTGTTTGTTTTTTCGATACAGCGGAGAATGTAGAAGATCTAAGTGAGCAACCTTCGAGGATACGAGTGTAGAGTCGACATCTGAAATCAGAACCTTCCTTATTCCTTTCACTGGTGTAAAAAAAACCTCGGCCGACTAATTTTTACTCTTCAGTATTTAATCCGCAGTATCAAACCTTTTTTCCCCCCCGATAAAATGGTAAGTGATAATAAATTCGATTTGTTTTTCTCTCACTAGCTCTCTTTCATCTAGATTTAATTAATTCGCTTTTTCCCTGTAACCCACTATCGTACTAATAAATATCTGTTTAATTTATATTTGAGAAAACATTCGTGTCAAGAACCTAGTGAGAAAGTTTAGAAAAAAAGATTTAAAAAACACACATTTATAATAACAATAATAACAATAATAATAATAAATAATACAATCTTTTTATCTGAGTTTATTGTTTATATTTTTATTATATTAAATATTTCGGATCAATAGTCACTTGTTGGATCAATTTTTTTTACCAACAATTATTTTTAACGAAATAATAAAACGATTGAAACATTAACTTTATCAACAATTATATTATAAATTGTTATAATGATTATTTTTTTTTTTACAAAACTAGAGTTTCTTAACCGGTCAATACCCATAATTTTTTTTTTTTATCATTTTTTAGTTTAATGCCTCTGTACGAGGTCAATAGAATTTTTATTGATCATTATAATTATTCTTTGATTACTTTTTATTAGGTAACTTCAAGTACATATCGACGACAATAAAAAAAACCTCGAATAATAACTCCTGTTAATAAACTAATAAAACTCAAGAATTTCCAGATATTACTTTGTTAAATATTTTTAAAAATGTTATTTAACTTAACAAGTCATTAGTCTTATTTTTTGACAAATTAAAACGCAATCAAGCTTTCAAAATTGTCAATTATAAGTGCAATTAAATTTTAAACGATTCTAACGATACGTAAGACATTTTATAAAAATCGTAAAAAAAAAATAATTAAAATTTAATTGGAGTTAATAATAATTGTAATGATTGTTTAATTATTTGTATTAGGTAACAATGTTTATTTAAAGAGAATATTCTTCACCTAAGGGCCTTCGGGGAATAAAAAATAGCTGTTACCTTGGCTGGATTCGTGAAAGTTGACTCTAGAACTCTCTGGTCGAATATTTTTTAGGTTCATTTTTTTACGTTCTAATCGGTTATTACTGCTCTTTTTTTTTATTTTATTTTTATTAAATTATAATGGATCGATCGTAAAAAATTTTTTATTTGTTATCGTAATAATTATTATTATTTTTATGCCACAGTTTCGCATCGGTCAGTATCCCCTTTCTTTTTTTTTTTTTTTTTTTCCTTTATTTTATCAATTGCTTATAAGCCAACCAACATATTTTATTATAAATTTTATTATGTTTTCTTTATTTTTAAAAATATTTTTTTATGTTAATCATCAGTAATAATTATAGAACATTATTATTCAATCAAATATTTTAAACAATAAAAATAAATAATAACAAGTTAGTTTCTTCAGAAATAACTTTATATCTATTTTCTGGGTTTAACCGTAATAAAGTGATACTTATTGTATTTTATTATTCATTTTTTGCGCAGATTAAAACAAACGTAGCGGTGACAACGACCACAACTACAACGACCTCGACAAAATCAACCATAACTAAAAATATAAACCCCGAAAGTATTGTCATTAAAAATTTATCGGATGGCGAAACAGTGACCTACAGTTTGGTGCTGATACGAGGGCAAGCACCGGCGTGTTGTACTAAAATAAATATCCGTACTCAGCAGCATCACAATCTAAAATCCGGGTTGGTGACAGAGTGGCCCATTATTGCCGGAGAGTTTCGTATCCTGGTGGATTTAGCACGTGGAATAAATAAACTTCAGCTGGAGACTGCTAATGGAATTAAAAAACAATTGACACTGATTCACGAGCCGAAAAAGTCTCGACTTCGAGTTACGCCGATTTATGTAATTTGTGCAGGTCACGATGGATATTTTCAGGGTCCAGCAAGTGAGGACTGTTCTCCGGAGAGCGCAGCAACCAGAATTGGGCTTGGAGCCCGTTTATTACAGTCATTAACCGCTGAAAAGTTGCAAGAAGCCGGACACGCTCGGAAGACATTTCAGTTGGAGCGAGATCTCGACGGGCCCGAGTGCTTGGTAATGCACAGCATGCTCAATGTGGACACCGCGAGAGCTATGAATCAGCACGAGCTCTGGGAATTTGTAGGTCGCGAAATAATGAAAGGTCCGCTCGCTTCTAGAGACAGAAAATATTTGGCATTTTTATCTTGTACCAAGTACAGAGGAGCTCCGAGTCCTAGAACACATGAGGCAACTCTGGCAAGCACCCAAGGGCACGCTGCTCTTGGTGGTGGTGGTCTCGCACTATTCGGATCTGCGTGTCTTCACACTTGGCCTACAACTCTTAATCAAGTGTTACCTAAATTTTTAGACAAGACAATAATTGACACAGACGTTCTCATGGATGACAGTAATTATCGCGGTACTTATGCCGGGTGTCTGGCAACTACTCTTGGCTCTGTGCTTCATGAACTTGCTCACACTTTCGACTTGGGTCACACCCGTGAGGGTATTATGGGCCGCGGATTCAATTACGTTGATCATGTTTTTATCGGCAAAGGTATTGTCACCAAAAAATCCCATGGTAATACAGACAACAATCGCAATCCTCGCAATGGAGATCTCCAACGCTCTACAATAACGCTCAGCAAACCGCTAAGTGTCACTGTTACTATTAATAACAATAATAATAATAATAATAATAACAATCAATCTATTACGAGTCTAGCGAATTCTAAAGCTCCAAGACCATGTGTTTTGCCGGAATTGTTTGGAGATAATTCGAAAACAAAGGATCTTGTAGCCAATGAAAATTCAATAAATCGAACAAGTCCCGACATTGATTTACAATTTAGTCATCAAAATACATATGTATTTGAAACTTCCTTTTGTCAGCCTGATAAAATATTTTGGGGGCCTTCTTGTGCAACTATTCTCGCTTATCACCGATGGTTTGCTGGAGACAATGAGAATGAAATAATAAATGATCATAATTCTCACTATTATCGCAATAATTGTCAAATTGAATACATTGCCAAGAGGTAAATATTTAATTTCATAAATTTTTATCGTTAAATTAAAAATAATAATAATAATTTTTTTTTACAGAAATGTTATAAGATCATCGTTTGGAATTCGCGTTATAGAATTACGCAAAGTATCTACTGGTATGGTAATAAATTACCGTCAATTTCCAGGCGTACGTCCACCTTTAGAAGCCGTTGTTCCTCCACTATCTTCGCCACTAGCTCACACCTGTTACGACGCTCCACTGGTAATTTTTGCCGAAGATTCAGTGGGTAATGTACTAAACATTACCGCTTCCTTACACACTCCAGAGTTTTAAAATAATAATATTAATTCTCAAAATTTATACAACAGTTATTTTGCTAGTTCTTTATTAAAGTAATATAGAGTGCATTATTTAAATCTTCGTACCCATGCTGACAAAAATTTAATAACTCTTGTATACGTAATAAGGACTTTATGATATTACTTATTAGTATATACTAATTATTAATTGGTAGTATTATATACATTTATAACGATATTGTTAAATTATTTATTTATATACGACTATAATGCAGGAAATGTGAGACAATATGCGCGCAAGTCTTGCATATTATAAACTCCATGCGTGCCTATTATTGCCTTAAACTCGTTGCAGATGAATTAAAAAAGAAACAGGCAGTAAATCTCAATAAATATTTTACTAATTACTCAATTAATTGATAAAAATTTAAATACGGTGATCCTTTATTAGTCAAAATAATAATATTAAAAAATAAAATAAATATTTATTGGATCAATGTCGCGTAAAGTTTGTGAGATGGTATCGATATTGCAAATTTACTCGTATCTACTTCATCAAATCCAAGGTTGAATTAATACTGCAGCTCAAAGGTATAGAAGGTCTTTTTATGTAGCTATTATAAATCCGACTTGTGATTGGCTCACGGAGTTGCCTAGGGTTTAGTCGAAAATTATTTAAAGAGTCGGGTAGAAATAAGTGCAATTGATGTATTGATTTTTCAATTATAGTATATCGATTCTATTTAATCTCAAACGGTACTAATAAATTTTTAATAAAAAAAAAAACAAAAAAAATTTAAGATGTTTTGCAATGTTGAGATCAGCTCAAAAATTTTATGAATTACAGTGCAATATCAAAAATAATTAAAAGATTATTACACTACGCTATTTCTCTATATTTAATAATAATATGCAATAACGCAGTGCGTTTACTATTTACTAACTTTATAATGCAGCTACTAGTCTGTAAATATAAGACAATGTACAGTATTATATTTTATTAAAAAAATGCATTATAATTTGTGAACTAGGTAATAAAAAAATACTTTAAAGAAAAAATTTATTCTTTTTTTTATTTTAATACCGACTGAATTGAAGTGTGTTGAGAAAGTTATTAATAACAAAAGATTAAAACTTACTGTCAAATCACAGAATAATTTTATTCATTAATCTCATACAAAGTATTAAAAAAGTTAAACTTACTTAATAGTTTTTGATCATAAAATTGAAATTCTAAATACTTTTAAATGTCGGCTGTAAATGAAAATGACTGGAAAGCAGACGACAATGAGGACATTCGTCACAGTTTAGAACTAAATTATGGACTGGCTATTAAATTTCCAAAGATTGTTAACGGTAAAATTAACACTACTAATTTTTTGGCAGCTTCTCAAGCCGTTGTACAAGTTCTAGGTAATTAATCTAAATAAATAATTTATTAATTTTACTTAAATATTGTACTAATAAATAAATTTTAGATAAATTTGGTAAAGTATTTGCTCCGATCAAGTACGATATGCAAATGAACATCGAGGTAATTTTAAAAACTGTCATAAAAGTCAATACTGATTAATATATTAATAGTAAAAATATTTTTTAGAAAATTCTCACTAAATACATAGCGAATAAAGAAGAACATTTAACACTACAAGATTTACTATTATCGGAGCGAGCATCTGGAAAAAAAACAGTCGTTGTCGATGCTTTGATTTGGTTGACTAGGTATTTACAACTTATCTCAGACTTATTAATCTATTATTAATATTTATATGTTTTTGAATCTCCAGAGGACTGAGAATGATTCATCTGTTTGTCGATAGAATAATAGAAAATGCAAGAGCAATTCCACCAAAAACTGGTACCGAAGCTGAAGATCTTGTCGCCAACATAAAAAATTCTTACAAAGAATCGTTGGAGCCTTATCATGGCTGGATGGCTCAGCAATTGTTCGGAGTACTTATCTAGTTATTTTGTCTTTGATTATACCCTTAATAATTTACTTTAATTTGCAGTTATTAACGAAAATGGCACCAACCAAAAGCCAATTGTTGCTGTCTCTCGCTAACAATCTACCGAACCAAGAAGCCGTCACACTGAATGCTCTGGAAAATTTGAGCAGAGGCTTGAAAGATAATTTGGTTGCTTTGAATTATTTTTTTCGTGAAAATCGCTTTGCTTAGTTAAAAATAATAATCGAAATTTTTGAATAAAAAAAAAAAAAATTTTTTTTTAAATAATAAACTTACGTTGGAGTACTGTTAATGATTATTTGCTGTAGTTGGTCAGTCGGTTGCCAGTTAATTAAATTTATTAACACGTCCACTAAGCTGTGCCATGTAGAATCTCTTCAAGTGATGTGCAGCTATATTATTAAGTGCGATAGTACCGGTAATAATTTCAAAGATAAGCAATAAAACCATCATTCCCGTAGATGCTTTTTCAATAAAAAATATTAATATATTAGCATCTAGTAACATAAATACCAGCAGTGGGAATTGTAGTAACGCTGATATCAGCCAGAAACTCGCTAATTCTGGAATCTTTAAGAATATTTTCCCACACGTTATTAATTATTATTTATATTTTATTCAAAGTCAATAAACTGTAGTGTGCATACCTTTTCAGATAAATTACCTAGATATCCTAGGTATAATTTAAGACATTCGATGCATGTAATCAATAAATAAACGCTGATATTTATGAATTTATATACTCCACTTAAATTGTAATACTGCAAACGAATAATTTTATAAATCAACTGTTATTCATTGTAATTACTCGGTAAATAGGTACCTTTGCATCTAATCCTAGGAGAATTATAAAGAACCAAATCGGAAAGAACCATATATCAAAATATAATGCCATTTGAAGAGGTAAATTTGATTTTACCAGGTGTCCTGCAATCAAACAATTTTTTTTCATTACATTTATATAACACTGAAGTTGACAGATATTAAAATTTTTTTTTTAATTTTATAGCAATTAAATTATTGAAATTTTCTACATGTGAAATTTTTTCTTTTATTTTTTTTTAAATAATTTTTCAATAAAAAAAAATTCTAAAAATTTTTAGATGTTGGCTAACTTAATTTTCAGTATTATATATTTATTTGTGATAAAAAAATTAAATGAGATTATTATTAATTAATTACCGGCATCCCAATAGAGTACTGTTAATGATTATTTGCTGTAGTTGGTCAGTCGGTTGCCAGTTAATTAAATTTATTAACACGTCCACTAAGCTGTGCCATGTAGAATCTCTTCAAGTGATGTGCAGCTATATTATTAAGTGCGATAGTACCGGTAATAATTTCAAAGATAAGCAATAAAACCATCATTCCCGTAGATGCTTTTTCAATAAAAAATATTAATATATTAGCATCTAGTAACATAAATACCAGCAGTGGGAATTGTAGTAACGCTGATATCAGCCAGAAACTCGCTAATTCTGGAATCTTTAAGAATATTTTCCCACACGTTATTAATTATTATTTATATTTTATTCAAAGTCAATAAACTGTAGTGTGCATACCTTTTCAGATAAATTACCTAGATATCCTAGGTATAATTTAAGACATTCGATGCATGTAATCAATAAATAAACGCTGATATTTATGAATTTATATACTCCACTTAAATTGTAATACTGCAAACGAATAATTTTATAAATCAACTGTTATTCATTGTAATTACTCGGTAAATAGGTACCTTTGCATCTAATCCTAGGAGAATTATAAAGAACCAAATCGGAAAGAACCATATATCAAAATATAATGCCATTTGAAGAGGTAAATTTGATTTTACCAGGTGTCCTGCAATCAAACAATTTTTTTTCATTACATTTATATAACACTGAAGTTGACAGATATTAAAATTTTTTTTTTTTTTTTTTCTTCATTTTAAAAACGTCCAACTGGTGTTTTGTTTATCTTTGTTAGATTTTAATTACCGGGATTCAGGAGAATGTTTGAATTAAATAAATTAATTGTTTATGTACATGATTTAATTAATGAAATACTCAAATACTAAAGTTAGATGAAAATTAATTTAGCAGATAATTAATAATTTTTAAAACTTTTGTAAACAAATAAATTGTGGCAAAAAAAAATTGCAATTTTTTTTAAATAATTTTTTAGAGTTAATTTAATCGTTATATAAAATTTTTAATTTGTCAAGTGACAGCTTTAATGTCATTAAAGTTAGCCGACGGTTTTTATTTCTTAATTTTTTTTTCAATCATTAAATTAGGATTAAAAATTTTTTAAATGACATCAAAGTTTTAGCTGTCACTTGACAATTTTTTAATTTTCTTTAACAAAAAAGTTTGCTCTAAAAAATATTATTACTTCATAATTGTTTTAATTTTTTTTAACAAATAAATTATAGCAAAAAAAAAATTATTAAAAAAATTGACTTGTAGAAATTTTAATAAATTAAAATTACAATTTTTAAAAAATAATTTTTTAAGAACAAATTTTTTTGTTAAAGAAAATTAAAAAATTGTCAAGTGACAGCTAAAACTTTGATGTCATTTAAAAAATTTTTAATCCTAATTTAATGATTGAAAAAAAAATTAAGAAATAAAAACCGTCGGCTAACTTTAATGACATTAAAGCTGTCACTTGACAAATTAAAAATTTTATATAACGATTAAATTAACTCTAAAAAATTATTTAAAAAAAATTGCAATTTTTTTTTGCCACAATTTATTTGTTTACAAAAGTTTTAAAAATTATTAATTATCTGCTAAATTAATTTTCATCTAACTTTAGTATTTGAGTATTTCATTAATTAAATCATGTACATAAACAATTAATTTATTTAATTCAAACATTCTCCTGAATCCCGGTAATTAAAATCTAACAAAGATAAACAAAACACCAGTTGGACGTTTTTAAAATGAAGAAAAAAATGAAACCGAAGCGCCCTCGGCTACTGTGTAAGCAACATCAATTTTTTTGGACGCTAGCACATGTGACAGTACTCTGCTCAGTGACTGTCATACACCAACGTCAAGTGTCAAGTTCAACAATAACAACGATCCAGTATTTCATTTATCGTTCCATAAAAAATTGTTTAATTATTAAACTTAAAACTTATAAATAAATTAATATGTTAATAATTTTTAAGCGATAAACATAAAATATGAATTATCTATTAATGATCTATGTTTAAGTGAAGATATTAAAAATAATTGATAATAATGTGGAGGTCTAAGGTGATCACAGCCTCAAACCGCATATTTCCCGGATTAATATATCACGACTGGGAAAAACAGTATTGGGATGCCGGTAATTAATTAATAATAATCTCATTTAATTTTTTTATCACAAATAAATATATAATACTGAAAATTAAGTTAGCCAACATCTAA
>JZSA01006070.1:0-11355 GCA_000956155.1 Cotesia vestalis
TAACAAATAAATTATGGCAAAAATAAATGAGAAAAAAAAATTGACATTTAGAAATTTTAAAAAACTACAAATGCAATTTTTCAAAAATAATTTTCTGGAGCAAATTTATTTGTTAAAAAAAAAAAAAAAATTGTAAAGTGACAGTTAACTTTAATGTCATAAAAATTTTTATACTCTAGGCCACTTACTCTTTCGGAAAACTTGGCGAAAATCGCCCAGAGAATAGATTTCAGCAAGACCAGTACATCAGGAAGCGACGATGCTAGTACTGACAAAGTAGAGAATGGAGAAAAGTCTGATAAGCAAGATTCCAAAGATTCTTTCGGGCAGCAAAATTCCCTCTGGCCATGGGATAGCGTAAGATCGAAATTGAGGTAAAATTATTAATCCAATTTAATGAATCATGCTGAAAGATATCAACTATTCTTAACTAACAGTGTGAATATTTATCAATAAAACAGAAATGCCTTGACTGAAGTATGTGTTTTTGCCGACGTTTTGGCAATAGCGAAAGAAAAGCGGTATCTAGTACTTGATCCAGTGCCTCAAGATCCTCCAGAGGTGAAGCCTATGGTACAAGTTTACGCCAGAAAAAAAGCGCTGGCTGGTGCTGCGAACGTATTGCTAACTGGAGTCGAGAGATTGCGAAATAGTCAAAATGAACTTGCAAGAAACAGGTCGACGCCCGATTTTCATATTGAATTATTGAGGCTAAGACAAAATTGGCGACTGAAAAAAGTATCTAACTCCATAATCGGTGATCTTAGTTATCGAACGGGTAATTATATTAATCTATATTATTAAAAAAATAAGCAAAATTTTGTGGCCAGTGTATTTATATGATAAAATAGATTTTCATAGTTAAAATTGATATCGTTGGAAAAGGCTTGACCTGGAGTTGTGCTTTTTCATCATTTCATATCATTCTCACCAATAGTCAATTTATGATAATAAGTATTTAGGCTGCATTCGAAAATGCTCTATCTCTAGATACATAATTAAAAAATGACCGTGTATCTTGTGAACTATTGACATTTTTAAAGATATAAGCTCATCCCGATGTTACACTCATCAAGACCTTTCATTTGAGTACCCACATCATTTTTTCATATATTTATATATATTACATATATGTATATATGAAAAATATATCAAAAATGCATGTGGGTACTCAAATGAAAGCTCTTGATGAGTGTAACATCAGGATGAGCTTATATCTTTAAAAATGTCAATAATTAAGAAATGACCGTGTATCTTGTGAACTATTGACATTTTTAAAGATATAAGCTCATCCCGATATTACACTCATCGAGACCTTTCATTTGAGTACCCACATCAATTTTTCATATATTTATATATATTATATATATGTATATATGAAAAATATATGAAAATGCATGTGGGTACTCAAATGAAAGCTCTTGATGAGTGTAACATCAGGATGAGCTTATATCTTTAAAAATGTCAATAATTAAGAAATGACCGTGTATCTTGTGAACTATTGACATTTTTAAATATATAAGCTCATCCCGATGTTACACTCATTAAGACCTTTCATTTGAGTACCCACATCATTTTTTCATATATTTATATATATTACATATATGAAAAATATATGAAAATGCATGTGGGTACTCAAATGAAAGCTCTTGATGAGTGTAACATTGGGATGAGCTTATATCTTGAAAGACGTCAATAGTTAAAAAAAGTACAGTGGAATTTACCAAAAGTCATTACTTATTAAAGTAAAATTTTATTTATTTATAGTTCACCAGTCACGGCAGTCACAAACTGCAAGGTTGCTAGTTTTCAATTATTTTTAAAATTATTGATGACAATTAACAATTGCTCTTTTGACAGCTGGATCAAAGTACACTCAAACCGGAATGTTTGAGGTAACTAAAGCTGAAGACGATGAAAAAGTACCATCGAGTAGTCCTCCAGTTTCTCCGAACCCATCTGCCTCACCAGCTGCGAGTACTGCTTTAGGAGGGCCTGGGACCAGTAATGTACCTTCAGTGTCTTCACCAATAGCTCCACCAGCAACGTCGACGCAGTCGTCATCTTCAAAAAGTTCTTCCTTACGAGTTACCATTCCCAGTGAACTCCAAGGTGTAGCGTACATAAAAGTTCTCTGTCAAAAAGACCAAGAAGATTTGTGCAGCTCCAATATAAATTTATTAACTGCAACTGTACCGAACACAAATGCTGACATGCACTGGCAGCAAAAACTCGAGGCAGCTCAAAATGTATTATTTTGCAAAGAGTTGTTCAGTCAGCTGGCTAGAGAAGCGGTGCATCTCAGAGCGCCGATTCCTCATATGGTTGTCGGCAACCAAATAATGGCAACAGTACTTCCTGGGATACAGTTAATAATCGGACTGTGTCATGGAACCGGGAATGAAAAAAAACCTGCATCCTCGTCGCCACCACCAGTACACAATGCAGAGCATGATCACGTACTCGAGCATTCGCTGCATCAATTATTGCGAGAAGTTCATCATAAAAATACTCATCATCCGTTTCCTCATCCTTCTTCCGGGCCGCTAGGACCCAGTAAACGTCGGCGTATCGCTGGACCAACTGCTGCTGATCGTTATGAATTACTGGAGATGACCAAGAGCCAGACTATTCTTGAACAAATCATCCAGCAGGCTCAGCATTTCTTCATGAGAGTGCGTACTGAGTACGTCCTGGATACAATTGCTAAAGAAGTTAAAGACCCGTTGATTGTTTCACATTGGAATGCTCTTAATTCTCCAACTCAGTCTTGTGTTAAAATAAATATTTGGACCAATTCATACGATACTGTTTGTCGGACGTCTTTGGTAGTTCATGTAGGAGAAAAGTCATTAAAATGTGTATGCAGGGATGGAAGAGTTATGCATATGAGCTATGAGCCGCAAGAACTTAGAGATCTTATATTTTGTCAAGTAATTTTAATTTTTAATTTTTTTATACTTAATTTTATAACATTTAGCTTATGTTTGATTATTTTTACAGATTCATCAACATCAAATTACGGCAGTACAAAATTTAGCGAAATGTATGGGCTGGCAATTTTTAGCTAACAGTTCGCACCTAGGGCTGGGAGCTGTTGAACCGCTGGGCAATGCTAGCAGCTGCATACTCGCATCGCCGATCGGTGATCGCATGATTGCCGTCAGATGCGAACCACAGAGTGGCGTGCAAGTTTCAATAGCCCACTCTCCACGAAAAGACTTCTTTCCTGGACAGCTGGTGCGTGAACGAAAGTGGGAAAACCTTGGTGGTTCTTTCAAAGAAGTCCGTTGGAAGGACATGGAGGGAAAGAATTTTTGTAATAAAATGGAATTACTTATGGCGTCGCTTACGAGTTCACAAAACTGAGGAGAATTTTTATTTAAAAATAAAAACCCTGGAAAAATTATAATTATTTGTCATTTCATTTTTTTCTTCATGTAAAATTAATTTTAAGTTATTAAAGTTTTTAAACTCCTGGACATTGCCGAAATATAATTCAATATTTCCACACTTAAATATTCAACAGTAATTAGTGGCTGCTATGAAATAATTTTACAAGAAAAATTAAATTCCCATTATTATTTATAGAATATTTAATTATTTTAGTGACAATGATTTAAGAATTTTAATAATTAAAAATAAATTTTTGAATGATTACAAATAATATTATTTAATCAATCAAATTATATGTAATGTATATAAAAATAATTTATTAATAAATTTGTAAAATAATATTATTCAATTATCCAATCAAAATACTTATTTCATTTTTTATAAATATTAAAAATTTTCTTTTAAAAAACTAGCAAATACTTAATCATAACTCAGATTGCCCATTAAAAAAAAATTGTATTTAATACTTTTCATATTTTCATCTAATGGTTTCATTTTAAATAATCGTCTATTTTTTTTTTTTTTTTTCCTTTGAATTTTTAATATTTTAACGGTGTAGGCTACGGTAGATTTTTTTTTATTTAAATTAATTTTTTAACTTAGAAGATGTTTTATTATTTTTAACGCACAAATTTATAAATTTTAACTGTCAGTCATTTAAAAATTTTTTTTTTAATTTGAATGAATTTCTGGTAAATTCTTGAAATTCATACCTATTATGTTTGAATTATTTTATGACCCAGCTTACGCCGGGTACTACAAAAAATTGTCATATAGACTCATCAGATGTTCCCCTCCACGGAAATCTTTAGTAAAAGGCGAAAGATTTAAACGTGTTTCTGAAGGGAAACCAGAGTGACAAGTAACTCTCATAAAAGGATTTTAACAATTCTGAATCAAGTATACTCAAACGAACTAAAGTTACTACTTTGCGCCACCTGTCGGTATACCTATAAAAATTGTTGAGTTTTATTTAATTAATTAGTAAAGGGAATTTAATTGAAAAATAAAACCAAGGAATATTAAAGAAAGATGTTGTATCTGTTAAAAAACGAGCTCAAGATAAAGCAAGTAAAAATAAAAAAAGTAAATGAAAAGAAATTACACGCTAAAAGAGAATCACTTTTGAAATTTGCAGAATTACTTAAAAGAAGAAAAATTGAAGATGCAATAACTCCAGAAGTAAAAGAAGAAATAGTATCAATAATAAGAAAATAATTTATTGTTATAAACAATATAAGAAGCAATGTAAAAAAGCAGAGAAACCAGTTGAAAATTTATGAAAATTAATTTAGCATTTTGTTTTATTTTTTTTTATTGTTTTTATTAATTAAATAATACAATTAAAAAATAATACGAAAATTTTATTTAGGACCAGTTTTTCAAACTAGGATAAAATTTTATCCAATATCTATATATTTCACATATATAAATATAGTGGCAATAATAATTTTATTCTGGATAAAATTTAATCTCGGATTTAAAAACTGGCGCTTAATTACAATAAATATTAAAAAATCCTGCTATTTAAATACAATAACTGAAATAAATTGATTTAAATTATTAATCTCTTTTGATGAGCGTGAAGC
Organism: Cotesia vestalis; assembly: GCA_000956155.1. Taxonomy (NCBI): domain Eukaryota; kingdom Metazoa; phylum Arthropoda; class Insecta; order Hymenoptera; family Braconidae; genus Cotesia; species Cotesia vestalis. Next base: position 4,986 of record JZSA01006070.1, read on the forward strand.
ACTTGGAAATATTTTGTATCTTACCACCAGCTACTTTAAATGCCAGTCCCATTGTAATTATAAGTACTGTGTATGAAGACAGCAAACTATAAGTATACGCTTCATATCTATTTATCAACGTCATACAGGAGACGAACAAATGAGACAAGACAACCCAGGCGATGTGTGTCCACTTTTTTTCATCAGCTGCTGAGAAAAATATCACGCCCCAGAATGTGTGCAGTAAAATAAAGCAAAGAGTCGTGGCAGCCGACATTATGAAGAAATATTCAGAGCCTTGTTTGAGACCCATCGTCCCAGGACCAACTGCATCTGCCAAAACATTCACCAGCGCAAAGGCTCCGCTCATGAAACCGAAACCTAGACCACATACGTACGCGAAAACGTGTCTGCTATTTGCCAGGTGAGCTGTTGTTACTTTTTCCAATCCTTTTTCAGCTTTTCTCAGAACCCAGTATAACAAATATCTGTAAGTAAAATCAATGGTGTTAAATATTGACTAAAATATTGAAGGTGAAATTTTGACTAAAATTAATTTAATGACATTAAATTTAGCTGTCACTTTACAATTGTTTTAATTTTTTTTAATAAATAAATTATAGTAAAAAAGAAATTATTTAAAAAAATGGACTTGTAGAAATTTTAATAAGCAATTTTTTAAAAATAATTTTTTAGAACAAATTTTTTTGTTAAAGAAAATTAAAAATAGGCATAAAGATACAGATACATATTCATACTTTTTATTATCGCGGGCTAATGGTTTCACTTTAAATAATCATCCATTTTTTTTTTTTTTTTTCAATTTGAACTTTTAATATTTTAACGGTGTAGATTTTTTTTTATTTAAATTTTATTTTTATTTTTAACGCAGAAATTAATAAAATTCAATTTTTAGTCATTAAAAATTTTTTTTTAACTTTAATGAATTTCTGGAATAATTCATGAAACTTATAAATTTTTTTGAGTATTATTTACTTAAATAAATCTTTAATTTACAGAAAAAATAATGAAATTTTTTTTACTTTAAATTAAAAATTTCTGAGTGAATTTTTTACTCTAAAAGGGAGAATTATGTTTGAATTATTTTATGACCCAGCTTACGCCGGGTACTACAAAAAATTGTCATATAGACTCATCAGATGTTCCCCTCCACGGAAATCTTTAGTAAAAGGCGAAAGATTTAAACGTGTTTCTGAAGGGAAACCAGAGTGACAAGTAACTCTCATAAAAGGATTTTAACAATTCTGAATCAAGTATACTCAAACGAACTAAAGTTACTACTTTGCGCCACCTGTCGGTATACCTATAAAAATTGTTGAGTTTTATTTAATTAATTAGTAAAGGGAATTTAATTGAAAAATAAAACCAAGGAATATTAAAGAAAGATGTTGTATCTGTTAAAAAACGAGCTCAAGATAAAGCAAGTAAAAATAAAAAAAGTAAATGAAAAGAAATTACACGCTAAAAGAGAATCACTTTTGAAATTTGCAGAATTACTTAAAAGAAGAAAAATTGAAGATGCAATAACTCCAGAAGTAAAAGAAGAAATAGTATCAATAATAAGAAAATAATTTATTGTTATAAACAATATAAGAAGCAATGTAAAAAAGCAGCGAAACCAGTTGAAAATTTATGAAAATTAATTTAGCATTTTGTTTTATTTTTTTTATTGTTTTTATTAATTAAATAATACAATTAAAAAATAATACGAAAATTTTATTTAGGACCAGTTTTTCAAACTAGGATAAAATTTTATCCAATATCTATATATTTCACATATATAAATATAGTGGCAATAATAATTTTATTCTGGATAAAATTTAATCTCGGATTTAAAAACTGGCGCTTAATTACAATAAATATTAAAAAATCCTGCTATTTAAATACAATAACTGAAATGAATTGATTTAAATTATTAATCTCTTTTGATGAGCGTGAAGCACTTGGAAATATTTTGTATCTTACCACCAGCTACTTTAAATGCCAGTCCCATTGTAATTATAAGTACTGTGTATGAAGACAGCAAACTATAAGTATACGCTTCATATCTATTTATCAACGTCATACAGGAGACGAACAAATGAGACAAGACAACCCAGGCGATGTGTGTCCACTTTTTTTCATCAGCTGCTGAGAAAAATATCACGCCCCAGAATGTGTGCAGTAAAATAAAGCAAAGAGTCGTGGCAGCCGACATTATGAAGAAATATTCAGAGCCTTGTTTGAGACCCATCGTCCCAGGACCAACTGCATCTGCCAAAACATTCACCAGCGCAAAGGCTCCGCTCATGAAACCGAAACCTAGACCACATACGTACGCGAAAACGTGTCTGCTATTTGCCAGGTGAGCTGTTGTTACTTTTTCCAATCCTTTTTCAGCTTTTCTCAGAACCCAGTATAACAAATATCTGTAAGTAAAATCAATGGTGTTAAATATTGACTAAAATATTGAAGGTGAAATTTTGACTAAAATTAATTTAATGACATTAAATTTAGCTGTCACTTTACAATTGTTTTAATTTTTTTTAATAAATAAATTATAGTAAAAAAGAAATTATTTAAAAAAATGGACTTGTAGAAATTTTAATAAGCAATTTTTTAAAAATAATTTTTTAGAACAAATTTTTTTGTTAAAGAAAATTAAAAAATTGTCAGGTGACAGCTAACTTTAATGTCATGTTAAGTTAATTTTCATAAAATTTTTTGGAGTCATTAAAATATGACATTAAAGTTAGCTGCCACCTGATTAATTTTTAATTTTCTTTAACAATTAAATTAAGTATAAAAAATTATTTTTAAAAAATTGCATTTGTAGTTTTTTAAAATTTCTAAATGTCAATTTTTTTTTTCCATAATTTATTTGTTACAAAGATTTTTAAAATTATCAACTACCTGATAAGTTAATTTTCATTAAAAAAATGAGGAAAAAAATAGACATGTGGAAATTTAAAAAAATAACAAATGAAATTTTTTAAAAATAATTTTTTGACATACACTTGTGTGTTAAATAAAATTAAAAAATTATCAAGTGACAGCTAACTTGAATATCATGTAAAATTACCTGAAGGCTTCTTGGAATAAAACTGAAAAGACCAGACCGAACGCCAGGTAGTTCTGGAGCGGGACCACTGCATACCAGAGTATCGACGAAAACAGCAAAGATATCAGCCAGAAAAACGCACTGGCAATCAGGATAATTATTCTTATTGGCTCCGAAGATACTGTTATTGCAAACATTGCCAGTGGTGGCCCAAAAGCCAGTAGAGCACATCCGAAAAAATCTGATGCTGTCATTTTTATGCTTTTATGTGTCAGTTTGTAAGGTTAAGTCTTAGTAAATATTTATATTTATAAATGTCAAGATAATTTAATTTAGTCTTATACTTATTGATAATTAATAGTTTTACTATATTATCATTATCACATTATTGTCTTAAATAATTTTTATTAAATTACTATAAATTGTTTTTATAAGTTGTTTAACTTTTCACTGACATCAGTTCGTTGTATAGTATACACTGATGAGAGTATTGTTTACAAATCGGACATATTCGTAACTAGTCGGAAAAAAAAATGGTAGAGGTAGATTTAAAAATATAATTATTTTCATCATTTTCAAGACTGTCATAGATTTTCTAACAAATTTTACTATACTAGAGTTTAATTAATATTAAATAAAATATAAGAAGAAATATAATCATACTGCAATAAATTGCATGATCTCAAATTTATAAAATTTTATTATAACCTCAAAGTGTGTTTACGTTATTTTTTAAATTGCAATAAATAATTAAAATTATTAACTTTTATTAAAAATGAGTTTTGAATCAACAAAAGTAGATGGTTCATGTTTTTCCATGTGTTCAGAAAAAGAACTACGCATGTGAGTATTTTTTTATATCTTCACTTTGCATGACATTAAAGTTAGCTGTCACTATTATAATTTTTTAATTTTTTTTAATAAATAAATTTGCTTTGAAAAATTGCATTTTTTACTTTTTTAATTTTTTAAATGTCAATTTTTTTTTGCTATAATTTATTTGTTAAAGAAAATTAAAAAAATTGTGAAGTGACAGCTAAATTTAATGTCATGCTAAATTGACACTGTATTATACTACGAATTGTTTACATTTTTCAGGAGGGAAAGAGAAGGGTTGTTGAGTATTTTGGAGATTGATGACAAAACTGGGAATAGCAAAAATAGAAAAGCAGACCCCGCGAAAGTAATCAAGTGTTATCAAAGGTCCAGCGCCGGAAAATCATTTGCTGATGAACCCAGTGAATTACGGCCAGGACCAGTACTCGTACTTACCATCCAGTACTTGTTCAAAAAGTATGTTTAACAATTTATTCCTCTTTAAGTACTCATGCGATGATTCTTATGAATTAAATTTATTTTTTACAGAGTTTTGTTACGAAAAGACGTCGATTGGTCATTGATTTATGAGTTTGCCTTCGATCGAACAAGAGCAATTAGACAGGATATGATTATTCAAAGATTAGATGCAAGATGGTGTATCAGAATCTTAGAACCAATTGTCAAATTTCATATCTACGCTGGTGAAAAGTACTGGAAATTAATTAATTATTTATAATACTGAAATTGGTAGACATCTAAAAATTATTTCAATTTTTACAACAAATCAATCATAAAAAAATCTTTTTAAAAATTCGCACTGTAGAATTTTTGGTAATTATTTACAAGTGGGGTCAACCCTATTTTCGGTCATAATTAGTTGAAAAATTAACATTTTCAAATTCTGCTTGTTTTTAGAGCGCATTTATGTTAAAAAATCTGAAAGAAAAAGAAAAAGATTTCGATAGCTTTTTTGCCTTCAAAAGTTGGAAAAATTTTTGGCTCATGTTTTTGGATAAAATTTCTATTTTATCTTTTTTGATAAGTAAATAAAAACGAACAATTGAAAAAAAAAAGTTGAATTCACAATTTTCTAAAAAATTTATATATATAATCAACTTTTTTTTTAAATTGTTCATTTTATATGGATTAAAAAAAAAAATACATCAATAAAATCAAATAGAAATTTCGTTCAAAAAAATGAAAATTAATTGTAAATATTTACCGAATTTTTTTGCTAAATATTTATCATTATAATTTAATTGTTATAAAATTTTTTAAAATTGTTAGATGTCTGCTGAATTCAGTATCATAACTAAGTATTATAACTTCTATTTTTAATATTTTGATTTTAGGATGCGCGAAAGACCTTTAAGTGAATTTGTTCCAAAATTTAATAATCAGCATTTATTAGAGTGCATCAAGCAGTTGCTTGTACTGTACGATGACACTGATTATGCAAACGGTGCTGAGATTGATGACGGAAAAGATGCAAATGAACAATTCAAGCACAGATGTGATATTGAAGCTGTGTATCTTCTGCTTTTTTTGGGTGAACGATCGGCTCTTTCACGAGGATTGTCTCTTCCTAGTCCTTTCAGGTATAATTGATGTCGATTAATTTTTATGAAATAGAATTTTTTCTCAATGGAATAAATGAAAATTATAATTACAGAAAGTCGTCAGTTGTTCAGCAAGCATTGCAGATATCTCTTGCATGGTATTTAAAAAATTATGTACGAGTATGTCGCAAAGTATTTCAACTGTCTCCTTTACTTGCAATGGCTATTTCAAATAATCTCAGCTCTATTAGAAGGTAATTGTTAATAATTTGGTTGACAATTATAATATAAAATTGATTTAATCAAAAAATTTTTTTTAACGTAGGGATGCTGTGCAAATAATGAGCGCTGGATACCAGAGCAAGAATCTCGTTTATCCCATTGAAAAATTCAAAGAAATTCTACTTTACAACGATGTTAAAAAAATATCAGCGGATTGTAAACTTTTGGGTTTACAAGTAGTTGATAAAAATATTCATTTTAAAAATTGGTTAAGCGATACGCCATTAACAACTCCAGAGAGATTATTCAATGATACTCACCTTAATGAGCTTTTACCAGATATTATTTTTGAGTAAATAGAAATAAATGTTATTTTGTATCAAAAAACTTGTACGACTTTTATTGTAAAAAAAAAAAAAAAAAAACTATATACATGAAAAAGCGTTTATAAAAATAATTAAGTGATGATAGAAATTTGAGGCGTAAATTTACTGTGAATCACTGGAAGAACTGCTGGATGAGTCGGTGGACATAACTTCAACGTCTTCATTTTCCTGTTTGTGGGTATTGATCGGCACACTTCCTTGTCCAGCACCTCCACTCATGGTAATATTCATTGATTCTCCGGAAGGGTGCCAGGCAAATTGATTTGCTAAAGACGCAGGTGGTTCTATTATCAAAAAATATTCCAAGTAAGCGATTGAAAAAAAAAAAAAAAAAAAAAAAAACA
>JZSA01006071.1:0-40647 GCA_000956155.1 Cotesia vestalis
TAAAAATTTTCACTTGTAATTTTTATTAATTTTTACATGTGAAACTTTTTAATTAAATTTTTTTTAAATAATTTATTTGCTATAAAATTCTAAAAAAATTTATAATATCTGTCAACTTCAGTGTTATATTTATAACCAAAATAAATTGGATTATATTTACTTACTTGGCAATTAGCTCCATGTCATCAATCAGCGACAATAAAATTTGACGAGTGCTTTTATTGGTAGTCATAATGACTCGGGTAAATATAAAATAATTTAATTAATAATTATAATTACAATAATTAATAATAACACTAAAAATTATTTTTTTACAGTATAAACACACAACACAAGCTAAACACAACCTATTAGCGATCATTACCACAAATTTACCATTACCAACATTGAAAATGCATAATACTGAAGTTAGCAGTCAGCTGTTAATTTAAAAAATTTTTTTAATAAATCAATTACAATAAAAAAATGCTTCTAAAAATTTTTACTCGTAATTTTTATTAATTTTTTTTTATAATAATTCAATTGCTATAAATATCTAAAAAAAATTTTATATCTGTCAACTTCAGTGTCATGAAAATGTAGGATGAAAATTAAGTTAGCCGACATCTAAAAATTTTAAGAATTTTTTTTTATTGTAAAATTCATTAAAAAAAAAATTTAAAAAAATTTCCATTTGTAAAAAACTTAAAAAACAATAAGTGCAATTTTTTAGTTCTAATTTAATAAATTAAAAAATTCAAAACGTCGGTTAACCTTATTGTTATAAATGTAAGTTACTGTATTTACATGTGACACGAAGACTCGCAGGACGAACAATCCGAAAATAGCCGAAGCTAATTCTTTGGCTACCTTGACTTAAATCTATAGGAAGTTGGTGATTGCGCCAGTAGCGAGGACATGAAAAGACACCGGGATAGTTCACGTTCTTCTCACATCTCTCTGCCCCTCCCGCTTTTGTGATATTTTATCCAACATCCTGTATCCGCAGCCGCTCTATACAGTTTTTATCTTCCACAGCGTTCTCTATCATTCCCTCGCTATATATTGATTAATTTGGAGTTTAAGGTACATATCTTTATTCTATTGTTGTTGAAATTATTTATATTTATTTTATTAGTAATCTATGAGAAAATTAATTACATCAGTAGATTATTTACTGTAAATTTATTTCAAATATTTACGTATAACTCGTTTACATCTACGTTGTGATTTGTGACAATTTTGACGACTCGTATTGTCATTTTGGTTTTTCTCCTCTAGTAACTAATAATAATAATAATAATAACAATAGTAGTAGTAGAAAAAAAAAAAAAAGTTTTTAATAATAATTTTTCTGTATATTTTAGTAATTATTATTTTATTTTTCCAGATTTAAATAAAAAGTATAAAAATAAATAGCTTGCATTGTAGTGAAAAAAAAAAAAACATAATAATAATGACGCCGGAGGGTTATACGCGAGTGTACGTTGGCGGTCTGACTGAAACGATTAAGAAGGAAGATTTACAAACAGAGTTTGAAAAATTTGGGAAGCTAAATAAAGTATGGGTAGCGTTTAACCCGCCAGGTTTTGCATTTATTGAATTTTTGCGGGTCGACGAAGCTGAATTGGCTTGCAATAGCATGAATGGAACCGAAATATTGGGAACAAAGTTGAGAGTTGAAATTTCCCGTGGTCCCGGTCGGAGTAGAAATAGAGGTGGCGGCGGCGGCGGTGGCGGGGGTGGGTTCAGAGGCCAATCTGGCGGCGGCAGAGGCGGTTTCGGCGGGTCACGTAGATCTTACGGCGGTGGTGGTGCCGGTGGTGGTTATCACCGTGATAACAACTCGTACGGTAATCAAGGCGGCAATAGTAATAGCTATCACTCAGGCAGGGCGGGTGGTGGTGGTCCGAAATACAGCAGTAGAGGAAGATACGGAGGCGACAACAATTACTCCGGAGGAAGAAACAATTCCGGTTACATGGCCGGTGGTAATTCTTACTCCCAAGGATACAACAATTCGTCTGGCAACGGCGATGCTTCTGTTGACTATTATAATAGAAGAAATAAGGATTCCTCAGGAGCTTCCTCTAGATACCGCAATCGGTCACCGGCTGGACGCGGCAGGTATACGTCCAATACAACAATAATATCATTATCTCTAATTATCATTTTATTATTCACTGTTTTTATCAAAAGATCTTTTTTAAATTATATTTATTTTATAATTACCCAGTTTTTAACGAGCAGTCACTTAATTACTGCTATTTTATTCTGCCTTTGTTTAATTAACTTTGAAATATTTGTTTTAAAAACGTCTTTACACCTACGAATGCATGTGGATATTACTTGATATACATTATAAGTACTTTAAATTGTCTTCTCAATCTTCGAATAGCAAAATATGGGTACTGAAAATACTACGTGTGAAATTTTAAAAAAATCCTTGTACGCTTCAATGTTCACAGTCATCGTCATCTTCGTGAATGCACGTAAAAGAGTTTCACCTGCGAGTTCTACGTTACCACTGCAATAAGAGTGGCAAATAATTATAAATCATCAACTTCTTGCTTGCCCCCTCGATGACTACCACTACCACCCCGTTGTTCTGGCCAATCTACACAGCTACGTGTATATATACAAAAAAAGAAAAAAAAAACAAAAAAAAAAAAATTAATAATACAGATATTATTGTAACAATAATCTAATCAATTAATTAAGTTAATTATATACATAATTAGTCGTACGGTGTATGTTACACTTTCTTAAAAATCTATTTTTCATATTACGTTTATTCCATTAAACATTCATCTTATACTTTTTTTTGGTAGTTATACCTTACACTTATCTCTTTGCCTTTAAGGATAAAACAAATCTAGAATCACATTTTTAATACGCCAAAATTAAGAGAATTTTATAAAAAAAAAAAATCTAATAAAAATAAAAAAAAAAAATATCAATGCTTATTAGTCGAAAAAAAAAATTTAATTAAATGACTATTAATTACCGTCCATTTACCTCGATGCCTAAATTTTATCTTCTGACGAACTAATGAAAATTTTTAAATAAACTTTTTATTTTAAATTGTACAAAATTTATAGAGTAGTTAATAATAATAATAATAATAATTTATAATCATTTTATAGTAGCTAGTAACGCAGATCTTCTTTCTGTGTTTTGAAAAAGTGCTCGAACTAGCTGTTTGACTTGACTCGCCGAAAACTCGCGTGCTAGAGGACCTTTGCCGTCTGCCCAGCGTTTCTCAATGTCTTTCAGCGAAGCCTCAAGTACTTTTATCAATTCCAACATTTTTTGCCACTTTTTAACATAGCGATTGACCGAATTTTCTTCCTGTAAAAATTAGTAACCAATCCGGTAAATAAATTTTTTTTTTTTTTTTTTTTTTTTTTTTTTTTAATAAGGTAAGTAATTGTAGATTAGATAGGTAAATTACCGAAAAAATTAATGGAGCTCTCTTGACAACCATGTTAAAAAGATTTACAAGCTCAGTAGCAGCGTCGGCCGATATGTCTTCCAGTATAGTAACTTTGCAAATTAAATCTTCGATCATTGAGTTCAATATGCAGCCAAGTGTTTTGTGATAGACGTTTATTGGCAGTACATTAAACCAAACCGTTTTTAACAACTCCAATTGTCGAATGCACTGTCTCAATGCACGCTCAACTCCCGATGACGAGGGCAATTGATTTTGAGCCAATTGAGATAATCCTAGTGTAATTAATTTTATACTTTATTAATCAATAATTTAATAAATAATTAATTAACATACCTGAATCTTTAATAATATCTGTTATTATACCACGTTGATACTTAACATGATTGAGGAAAGTTTGAGAGCCAATATTTCTTAATTTTAATGTTAAATCAACGTATGTAATATTGTGATTTTTTAATTTTGGTAATTTTGCTTTATATTCATGGCCCAGTGTCATTAAATTATGAGCCAGGTACATGCAGTTGTTATGAAATAATGCTGTAAAATTAATTTTTTAATTAAACATTAAATTAAAATTACAGTAAAGTTTTTAAAAGAAAATAATTTTGTTTTTATAGAACGTACCAACTTGTTGAGGAATAGTTTCTAAAAATTTTTTATGATACTCAGGTACTGTCCAAACATAATGCTCAATAACATTGCGACTAGTGTAGTATAATTTAGCAGCAGCAGCAGTTGAATTTTCCGAATTAAGTACCGCCTCATTAAGAATATCATGTACAAGTTGCAATAGCTCTCTAGCACTGGCACTTATTTGACAAGCCGGTAAAATAAATGTATTTTTATTTAAATGACGTTCAATTTGTGCATTTATAAGCGTACAATTAACTACTTCATCGGACTCTCTTTCCAATTTTTCATTAATACGGTGATCATGCTTGAAAGAATCATGCAAATTTTTTTTTACAAGCTGACTGGCTTTTACTAAAAATTCCTGGCATATTTTATCAATATACAATTTATCTATATCTTTAATATAGTTAGAAATAACTAATTGTTCTTGAGTAATAAAACCTGTAATAAACAATCGAATAAATAAACATTAATTTAATTTTTATTAAATTGTTTGATTGTAAATACTGTACCTATTTCTTCCAAGTATTCTTCAAATTCGTGAATATCATCCTCAATACTCTTAAAATTATTCAATTCAACGCTTGAGCTGGGAATAATGTCATTTATACAATTGTTTAGCAAATATTCTGACAATTGTGTCCACAAGTGCGCATTCACGCGGTTTATAAACATTTTGTCATCGATAATAACATTTAAATGCTGATAAATAAATTGAAACAGCATTTTTAAATTATGTAAAATGAATTTATACGACGGTAGTTCTTTTTTCTCATTAGAAGTTACGACGTTGAAGACTTTTTCATCGAGAACAAACACTGAACACTCGGCACTAATTATTGGTTTGATTATTAGCTTCATTAATTTATTAGAAAAGTGCTCGAGACACAATGGAAGTTCTGACAAGTAGTGTAGAGCTTGTATAATATTTTTTATTTCATCAGGATCGCAATCAATCGTCAGGCTCACGCTACTGGTATCATTACTAGTCTTGGAGTTTTTATCATCATCATTATCGCTGACTGCCCAGATAACGTGTTCCTCCCAGAGTTTCAGCACGGTCGACAAAAGAGATCTGTACGTAAGCTGGTAATTATCTTTGATCGCCGAGTAGATGCTCAACATCTGTAAATCATCATGAGACTCTTCGTCCGTCAGCAGAACAACTATTTTTTGCAATACTCTAGCCGCTTCAACGTAGTCTTTATTTTGTCGCAGTTTGTCAACCGACTTGGTAAACTGTTCAAGCTCCAGCAACTTTGCAGACAAGTAAAGACTCGAATTGCACGCGATCAACGCTTGAGACAAATTTTTTAACTCTTTTATTGACCCAGATAATTCAACTTTTATCTAAAAAATTAAACCAGTGTAAAAATATGTTAAAAATAAAAAAATTAATTCAATTACCTGATCGTCAATCTTTGATTTCAAAAGTCCTATTTCTTCAATGAGTTTCCGACTTTTATCAACCAATACGTAGTCATTTTGGAGGGTTGGTAAAAAATTTATATAATTATCTTCAATAAATTCTTTCACGTCACTTTTTAACTTAATTATTTTTTTTTCTATCTCATTCACCTTCTTTTTCAATTCAATAGCATTCATTTTGCCTGTAATTAAAACAACATTATTGATAACACGTTTAATAGATATATATATTACATATAAATTAATCCATAGTAATAATAATCTGAAAATTCTAATAGTTTTTTTTATTGAAAAAATAATTATAAATAAATTGAAAGAAAAAATTTCACATGTTGAAGATTTCCAAAATTATACGTACAATTTTTTTGAAGTATTTTTTTCAAGTAATTGAATTGTTAAAAAAAAACGTATTCTTAAGTTTTTAAAGTTTTTCACAAGTGAAAATTTTTTTTATTTTTTTGTAATAATTTTTTTAATAAAAAAAAAGTTCTAAAAATTTTTATATGTCGGCTAACTCAATCTTCGTCAATTTTTGTTAGAAAAACAAGCTTAAAATATTAACTATCTATCTTTATTAATTATTAATAATTTAAATATTTAATTTTAATTAATAGATATATTTACCTGTTGAATCTGTGAGCAAAACATCAATAACTAAAGAACTCATTTTTCTAAGAAAATAAATATAAATATTATCCTACTGTCAAACACTTTGTACACGAGTACATTTATTTTTAAGGTTAAAATTTCATTTGTTTGTTTGTTGATAAAGTAGGAAGTAAGTTCAATTTAAAAAAATAAAAAATGACATTAAATTTAGCTGTCACTTCACAATTATTTTAATTTTTTTTTTAACAAATAAATTATAGCAAAAAACATTAACTTGTAAAAATTTCAATAAATTAAAAATGCAATTTTTTAGAACAAATTTTTTTGTTTAAGAAAATTAAAAAATTGTCAAGTGACAGCTAACTTTAATGTCACAAATAAAACTAGCAAAAAATGATTTATTAATAAATGTTTGTTTTTATACATAAAAATTATTGACATTTTGTATTACTATCCGGGGAATAAGATGCTGTGGAGGAGAGCCTCTCTAATAAAATAATCAACTCGCAATGTTTAGTGTTAGGGAACATATCAACAGGTATAGCTTTGATTGGTACGAAAGGCTCACCGAGGTACTGTTTGGAAACAGGACGGGCTAAATCAACTAGATTCATCATAGCCGCTTTAGGGTCACACGATACATACAGAATTTTAGATACTTTTTTAGTTTTACGGAGCGACAATACAGCTTGATGATGGAGTCCAGCCCTAGGAGGATCGACAACAGCGATTATATTTTCCTTGATCGTCCTTTGTATGACAGCTTTCAGCAGAGATTCTGCTTTCCCGACGAAAAATTCGCAATTGTCGATGTTATTTTGCTTGGCATTTTCCTTTGCGTCTTTAATCGCGTCGCCAACTATCTCAATGCCCAAAACTTCCGCGCAGTGTTTTGCAAAACAAAGACCTATAGTTCCAGTTCCGCAGCAAATGTCCAGAAGAGACGTGTTTTCTTTATCACATTGCGCTAAATCAATAGCGGCTTGGTAAAGTATTTCAGCACCTTGAGAATTTATTTGGAAGAACGCTTGGGGTGATATTCGGAATTTCAAACCCATCAACGACTCTTCAATGTGTAATGAACCGCTCAAATGTTTAATCGGCCCATTTCTCTCTTGTGGACGATTTCCTCCGTCAGAATCTCTGCAAAAATTATCAGCAGTTAAATTGTTAATCAATATAAAAGCTTAAAAAATTTTATTTTCAAATTTAACTCACGATCCGCCCATCATTTGGATGTACAACGAAGTGACCTGAGCCTCTTTACCATCGCCTTCTTCAAAGAAATTTATTATTTTGGCAACTAAATCGTCGAAAAAAATATCAACCGGTAAATTCTTGGGATAAGTTCCAATGATCAGCATCAAATGGCCCAGACGAGTAGCTCGAATAGTAACTTGGCTCCAAAATCCTTTATGATTCACTGGATCATAGACATCTAGCTGAGATTCTCGGACAAATTTTTGAAATACTCTTACTGCGATTTTCATTCTTTCAGGAATGTGGCACAAGTGATCAATTGGTCCCACAGTTGTTGATCCAGCAGCGTAACTGGACATTCTAAAGCCAATTAAAATTTCGTTATCTTCATTTTTACCTAAAAGTTAAAAAGTACAATAATTATTTCTGTTGTTTTGAGGAGGGCGTTACATGAAAAAAAAAAATATTCAGGAAATTGGACAAAATTGATAAACGCAGATGATTGATTCCGCAACGTTTGAGCCATTTTATTTGGCCTGCTTCATGCATCTCAATTCATAAAAATATTAAAAAAATAAAAATTAAATTACCTATCGTGAATTCGCATTTATTCCTATATCCATTGGTTTCTTCAGCACTTAAAATTGGTTTCAACTCACAAATTAATCCATCATTAACAGCTCGTTGTTTTTCAATCCACCCAGTTAATCCGCTATTATTCCTAGCAATCAGTTGCCCAAGTTTGGCAATGATCGATCTCATCTCACTTTGCTTCATACTCAACTAGAAAAAAATAATTCTACTCAATATAACTCAAATATTTCAAGTGTTAATAATGAAAATTACCTGTTTTTCATAAGGAACATCCCAAAGAGGAATTGTAGTAGATTTGATTTGATCAAGCACCGAAATAATTTCTTCCTTTTGTTCTTGATCATTATCCTCATCATTGGTTTTCAATTTTTTACAATTTTTTTCGTCAGCTTCCAACTTCCGTTTGATAAAAGGATCTGGGGCGGCTTTTGCTTTCTATTTAATAAAAACAAGAAATTGTAAATGATATCAAAAGTATTAAAATTAAATGAAAATCAATTTAGCAGACATTTTATAATTTTAAGAATTTTTGTAACAAATAAATTATGACAAAAAAGAAGTAGAAAAAAAAATTGACACGTAGAAATTTTAAAAATAAAAAATTTTTTAAAAAATGGTTAAGTGACTGCTATCTTTAATGTCATAAAATTAAAAATTTTAAACTTACTTTGGCCGTAAGCTGGCAATTTTTCCAAACCATCCCATCGATAGTTTTCAGCCCATGCTCCCGTGCCTCTTCATTGCGAAAATTAACAAAGATCCAATTGAGCTTATTATTTAAGGGTTTTATCTTACAAGTTTGCAATCCAAGTTTTTCATTGAATAATTTTTTAACTTGCTTTATTCCAAAATACTTTGGCAGTCCAGAAACGAGTATTTTAAATTTCTCCGATGTAAAATCTTCTCTTTCAAGGTAAGCGTAAGGATTATTTAATTCATCGGTTTCTTCAACATTACTTAGCTTTTCCTCACAATTTTCAGTCGCGTCAGTCATTTTTTAACGTTATTATAAAAAATCAACCAATGTGTACAAGTATACCCTCGTGTTTCACTATTTAAGAATTTGAGGTTATGTATATTTATTTATTCAATTTATTATTATCACCATCATTATTATTATTATTATTAGTTGGAGGAAAATGGCCGGTAATTTTATTTCAAGGTCATTATTTCAAATATTTCTAACTTTTTCCCACGACTGTCCCGCGCCCTGGAGTTGATAGTAAGAACTACAAGTTGTATGGTTTTTTTTTTTAAAAAGAAGGCGTGTGTACGGAGCGTTATGTGTTATATACGTCAGAAAAAATAATGTAACAAAAAAAAGGAAACAAGACACAACAGTCATATGAATTTTAATTGCGTCGAAAGAAAAAACGCGCGAGAATACTGGTATCAATGATTACACGTGTTATGGGTGTGTGCTCAAACATAAACCACAAAAACAATGCAAGTTAATAGTGAAAGTGTAAACAATAGTCGTTGCAATGCTAGTGGGAATTTTGTTGATACTAAATCAGCAAGAGATTTTAGTAATAAACTCCAACAACAATTCGATCTTGAGTTTGCTGATGTTACTTTGTCTAATTTACGGCCACCACAAGCTTCCTCGACTGTTGAAAGAAAAGTGTAAGTTTTCTTTTGTCAATTGCATTTTTTTTTTTTTTCAATTAATTTTTTTTTTTTTTTTTTTTAAGTAATTATTTTGACTTGAAGGTTAGTTTTTATTTTTTAATTTCTGATAATTTATTCACTCCAGAATGAGATCAACTGGTACGAGGTTCATACCTGAAAATTCTCCGATCAATGATTACAGCAATTGTTGGAGCGAAAGACAATCTGAGGATCGTTTGTTGACAGCAAGCGCGGGAGAAAGTTCGCTGGGCCTCATTGATGTTTCTACTCGTAAGTATATATTACATAAAAATTTTTTTTTTTATTACATACTATACTCCATTACTTATTTGCCTATTTCAATATGAAGCAGTGATGAAGGACCAATCAAAAATGAACAATGCGACAATAAATATTGAGACTGAAAGAGAACTTGCTAGACAGTTATTACTTAGATGTAGCCAACGTGATAATAATCCTGCTCTCTATGGTAAATTATTTTTATTTTTAGAATTATTGAATAATTAAAAAAAAATAATAATAACTGTTTTAGACACAAATAAAGAAAATAACGTGAATATCCAAAATTTATCAGCAACAGAAGAAGTAAAGACTTCATTAGCTCATCAAGTGTCAAAATTCAACTCAACTGCTGTGAGTTATTTCAAAATAATTAAAAGCTTTTAATTTATGATGTACTAAAGATTATGTATAATTACAGGTGAGCTTCGAGCCGACAGAATTTACCGGGCGATCGTCAATAATTAACGAAGACGGCGTGACGTCATCGACGTCAGTTTTATCGAGTTTCAAAGCCAATAATTCCAATGCATATGGGTTCAGCTTTAATAGCACAGCCGCAGAGTTGATGGAAAAATTTGGCAACGATGATTTCTTGTCAGGCTCGCAGTTTGATAATAAACTATTGACTGATGAATTGTCCTGGCGACAAAATTATGACGCGATACCGCCATCAGCCACTACAACTGTTCCTGTTGCTTCTACAAATTGTGTCAAAAATACTAATAATAATAATAATAACAACAACAATAATAATAATTACAATAACAGGAAAGAACATCTTAACTTAACCTGTTTTTCAGGAATAATAGGCGAATTGGATTTATCACTAGCGTCTTGTGCTACGGCCACATCTGGTGGTCGTAAAGTATCGGTTGGTGAATATTTCAAAAGAAAATGCGATCCCCTGGGTCAATTATCGAACAGCACTATAAGCAGCACTGTGGATAGGCCTAATTTTGGACTGCACAGTATCAGAAGTCCCGAACGTATCGCAAGTTATAAATCTCCGGTTAACGGCGGTGAAATGGGGAGTACGCTTAACGGCACTGTGGACGTTGAGTCTGAAAGTTTTGGTAATAATACGATGGTAAACAGCTGCGATGAAACGCAACTCTCAAAAACAACAGTGGCTGACGACTTAATGAGTTTGAGTAAAATAGCTCAGGTGTTGCAGTCTGACGAACTGGGTGGGAGTCCGCGGCGGTTAATCGATCAACTTTTGATGCTCAAGAAGAAACAAAAGTCTGATAATCTCTCTATGTTAAGTTCAAAGACTATTATGCCCGGCGGAGGGGATACTTATACAGTATTACCAGCGAGGACTTCGTTACCTGTTATGAACAGCACGTCTTCAACAACTTTAGTAGCTGGTGCATCGGATAATGATGTTGGAATAAAATCAAATGGATTATTGTTTGATAATAACAGCATTAACGGTGTTATTAAAAGAGACTTTGACTCTTTTAATGATAAAAATGATTTTAATAATGACAGTGATGTTGCTAAAGCTTTATTCCCGAGTACAAAAGATGTTGTTGATGCATCAGAGAGTTATAAAAATAGTAAAGGGATTAAAATAATAAAAACATCAATATTATCAACAGCCGAATCGCCTTTGTCAAAGTATAAACTTTTAAATCATAATTCAATGCAAAATAATGTTAAACAAAATAATAGTGGTAAAAATGATGATGATAATAATAATGCATTGTTAGAAAATATTCGTCACCGTAATGATCAATATCAGCAGCAACAGCAACAAAATAATATGGTTATAAAACAAGAATTGGATTATACAAATTATGAAAAACGAGTTAGCGAAAAGATAAGTATAGGTAAAAATACTCGCGACTTATATAAATGTTTGATTGGAGTACCGCGTGATGCAGATATTGAAATAAAAAATGAAAGCGATCGTTGGTTAATATGTACATTTAAATTGGACCAAATTCAGGGTAATAAAAATAACGTTGAAATAATAGTGCCATCAGACCAGATTTTAATTGAACCGAATGAATCGAAAACGGCTAAACTAATGGTTAATTTTTTAAAAGTCGGCGATCCAGTAATGGCCTCACTTAGTATTCAGGTAATGGACATGTCGACACGTGAAATATTCACGAAACAACATATGATGTGTTTCATTCCAACGTTAAATGATGAATTTAAAAATCAAGATTTAACGTGTACCTCTACGTCAATGCCAACAACAACTCAAGTAACGGAAGCAATAGCAACAGCTAATGGTGATTGTCATCGTGAGATAGAATTAATTGATGCAACGCCAGTTTTATTTAAAAGTAATACAAACAAATATATACGATTAAAAAATAAAACAAATAAAATGGTGAATTTATCAGTAACTGTTGAAGCATTCGATAAATTGCCGGAGGATAATTTTAATATTGAACCAAAAAATTTGACACTACAGATTGACGAAATGAGCATTGTATTAATAAAATATCACAATAGTACAGGAATAAAATTAAATGATAGACAAGCAGTAATTAAAATAAAAACAGATGGAAATACTTATTCATATTCAGCAGTATTAATAGAAAATGAAAAAAATGAAAAAAATGAAAAAGAAAATAAAGATGCGGAAGGAAGAGGTAAAAATAGAGAGGAAAAAGATAAAGAAAGAGAAAGTAATAAAGTTGGAGTTGATAATGAAAATAACGATTACTGTCAACGGTGCAATACTCCACAGCGTATGATGTTTACTGGTGCGTCTGGTACTGGTGGTACGCGCGCTGGTTCTGTTGAACTCGGCGCCGGCGGCGATATTGTAAATGATGCTGGTTTATCTCCTAGCAACAATATATTGTCACCGGCATCAACGGCGAGTACAAGGACGACAATAGTGCCGAGAATAAATTTATCTGGTAGAAATTCACCCCGTAGTACAATATCTACGACGACATCCAACACTGGTGGTTCAAGACCACCTACAGCCGTTACGGATGACGTTATAATTCCAATAAAGTCTACTAATTCAACTTTAGTGTGGACTACCGTTAAAGTTGGTAAATACGAAAATCGTGAGTTTACAATACGTAACATTGGAAGCTCCAAAATTAAACTCCAGGGAGTAATAACTGATAAAGATAATTGCTATAAATTTTTAAAAGATCGTGATTCGAGTACCAACATGACTGTGACACTGCAGCGTATGGAGAGTAAGACATTTACGGTGATATTTAATCCGAGTTCAGTCGGTCCAGCGGCTGGAAAAATAACATTTACTTATTTTGATAAGAAACAGCATCAACAGCAGCAACAGAACAATGACAATAACAACAAAGAATTATCGAGACCTTCTAGGATAATTCCTCTTTACGGTTACGGTGGTTACGCAAAAGTTTGTGTTGGTCAAGCGCTTAAAATAATAGGCGATCAAATGTGGTTACCTCTCGGTAAATTAAACTCCAATGGTACTCTAAAAACCAAAATAAGACTAGAAAATACAGGTGATTTGTCAGCTTACGCTAAAATATCGTTAGCACCAAAAGCCGTTTATCCATCAGTTGAATCAAATTGGCACATCGAACCGACGGAAGTGATACTTGCACCAAAAGAGGTTCAGTGGATAACACTTAGATTTCGACCTCGTCGAGAGGACATGGCATTATTACGCGGGGCAACAGCCTCAGGGGTCAGAGGCGGCTGCGGCAATTCCACCGGCAATGTTACCGATATAGCTACTCTTACAATAATGCACGGCGATGAACCCACACGATGGCGAATTCGCAGACTCTACAAAAAAATAACTCAAGCCGAACAAGATAAAAAATCTAAAGATAGCAAAGATATATTTATGAGCATGGTTCATCAAATTAGCAAAGTTATTACTGGGGAAAAATCAATAAATAATTTGAATATCATACGTGACTCTGTTCAGGACCTCGGTATTTTGTGTCGACAACTTTCGCGACACGCAATAACTTTAACAATGGAGTGGGATTCGGACGACACAATGTCGATATACCAGGATACAGATGATTATTATTACGACGATGATGACGATTCTAATGAATCAAAATTATTTCAATCACTTTACAGCGCTAGTGAGATAAACAACTGTACGGCAATCACTGTTACCAATGAAAATAATAGTTATTATTTGCCTTCTGCTTCTGAAACTCGGTATTTGACTGACGCTAATTATATTATGAGAGCAAACAACAATCAATCAATACCATCACCATCCTCATCATCGTCCTCAGCATCAACGTCCATGCGAAACCCGGTTACAGACGTGAGCATTGATGTAGAAGCTGATAAAAATAAACAATTTACTGTCTCTCCATTATCTGTTACTTTAAGTCCGCCGATTTTAAAACACGCTACAGTTATTATAACAAATATGACAAGTAATAATCAACCATACAGAACCAAGTTATTGTCTCACAGTGAGCTTGTGAGTGTTGTGCCCAGCGAGGGTCTCATCCCGGCCAGGAGGGGTATTCTCGTTAAAATTCAGTCTAATAATAACAACAGTGTTGACAAAAATATCGAGGCCGTTTTACGAATTTATACAGCTAATGAGAAACGTGATCTTGCGATAAAAATCTTAACTGCCGCTAGTGTTCCTTCTACTGGGGCTGGTGGTGCTTCAGCTCACGGAAGAACAGAATCCGGATCTTAAATAACGTTAAGCATCTTATGCATTTACGCGCGCGTACTTGAAAACTAATTTATATTACTTGTATTTAAAATTTTTCTTTTCATTTTTTAAAAAACTTTTTTTTATTCCTTTTCATATTTTATAAAATGATTATAATAAAGTTATAATATAAAATAAATATATGTATATGTATATTTCTAAATAATAAATTTTAATCTAAAATTGTTTTAATTTTGGATGTATAATCAAATTTAACAGGATATTTATTGGCGATGGTTTCAATAATTCTTTTCATATTGACAGAGTCGTGTATACCCGAGTGAAGTCTACCTTTTGCCGACAAATTTAATTTATTGAGCATGTCCCTCAAGCTTGTTGGATAATACTGTGTAGTCATGTAAAAAATTCTCTTCAAGTTAATCCACTGATTGAAATAGTGCGGTACTGGTAAATTATCAAGAGAACACTGATTGGGCAGCATAACTTTTAGATCCCAATCACCACAAGTAACAAATGTACTTTCATAATTATTATTATTAGAATTATTTATATCCTTGATAAAATTATTTGTTGCGAGCCATGTAGAAAATTTATCCAGTACAACTGGGAAATATTCTTCATTCTCAATTGTTTCTTGCATAATTCCTGTTAATTCTGTACAGAACGGACTTATAATTGGATTTACTCTCGGTTTTACATATTCATGAAAGATACTCTCTATTTCCCAATTTTTCGTACTAACCGCAATGCAAGGAAACTCGATTATTTCCTGGTTTTTTATCTGTACATTTTTTTCACAGGTTGCTTCAAAGTCCAATATCAGTAAATATTTGAATTTTTGAACGATATTATCCGGTGTTTGACGTCGTCCAAACGATACCGGTCCTAGGCCTTTTTTCATTAAACGCAGTGCCATAATAATTTTAATATCCCTTTTTTTTCTACTCAACTATATTTTTATATTATAATTATTATTATTATTTTCTCTTTACGCTTATATTCTCTTCTCTACTTGCAGCTGATGTGCACCAGCTCAAGCTAAATGTGCAAGCTTTCATCAACCAACACCACACGCCTTTTTGTGCCTTCGTTCTCGCTGCCAGCAAATAACTCACGCCTCGGATTACGTCGTCAATATTTAATTTTTTTACTATACTCTAAAATACAATAAAAAAAAAAAGGTTATTTTAAAAACAATACCGGGACAGAAAAAAAATTTTATAAAGTATAAAGTATAAAGCAGGTTGATATGTACAAAGTTTATATACACCAGTCGACAAAAAGCAAGAGAGTACGTCTACGTCGTGATACTCCTGATACTCCTGATACTGGTGTTGCTGATGGAAGTAGTGGAACGTATACTGGTAAACTTGTTGTGTATTACAAAATATACACGAGTGCACACACACACGTTTATGGCATTGAGCACAACAGTGATATGCTTGTCACATGGCCATTCAACGTCAGAGTCACGTGTCACTGAATAAATAGCGTAACGTGATTGGTGACCCGGTCCTTTTAGCTATAATCACTGTCTGTATTTCACGTATCACGTAACTAGTTACAGTTTGTTCCTGTGACAATCCATGTGACAGTACTCTATACTCTACTATTGTTATTATTATATGCTATAGTTTTTTATTATTTTATTTAGTATTTGTGTCGTCACGCGGCGTCACCCGTCGGCTAACAAATCCGCGCGAAAATAATATTATAACCTCTATTTTACTCAATAATAATAAACTACTGTGCTAGTGGAGTTATAGTGGACAAAAAGCAAAAAAGCAGACCAGGACTAGCATTCATAAGTGATTCATATTTATTCTATACGTTATTTAGTTTTATATTTTTATTGCTGAAAAGTAAATTAGAAGGACGATAAAAAAATAAAAAGCCGACTTTAATTTGAGCTGTAGCACATTTCTGAGGTCGTTAAGTATACACAACTATTTTCTTTTTTTTTTTTTTTTTTTGCTTGGTTGTATCATAAAATAGCAACGGCAATGGGAGTTGATAAATCTGGGAATTTACCATGGTAAGTTAAATGACGCTCATTAAATATTAAATGGGAAAATGGTTAGAGCAATGTAAATATTAACAATGTGCTTGCATTTATTTGTATGTTTACCGTTTGCGGGGGAATTAAAGGGTTGAAAAGTACCGGCCATCAACATTAGATGACCTCATTTCACATGAAGATATCATTAAAACCAGTAAGTATTTATATTAATAATAAATGAAAATTAATAATACTGAAGTAAGCAGTCAGTTGTTAATTTTTTAAATTTTATGAAAATTAACTTGGCAGATAGTTGGTAATTTTAAGAATTTTTGTAAAAAAAAAAATTGACATTACGAAATTTTAAAAAAACTACAAATGCAATTTTTTAAAAATATTTTTTCGGAGCAAATTTATTTGTTAAAAAAAATTAAAAAATTGTCAAGTGACAGCTAACTTCAATGTCATTAATAATAAATTGTTTTTTAATAATTTTTTAATAATTCATAAAGTTCCGAGAAGTCTTTTTTAAAAAGCTGCTTTTACACGGTTTATTATCCTTATTAATATTATCATCATCATCATCATTTATTATTTATTTATTTTCAGTTAACAAATTTATAAATGAAAATCAACTACCGCATTTATTATTTTATGGCCCTCCTGGTACTGGGAAAACAAGTACAATCCTGGCTTGTGCCAAAAAATTGTATAAGCCGGCACAATTCAACTCGATGGTTTGTATCTCTGCACTAGTTTATTAAGTATTCAAAGCTTTTTAAGTATCATTAATAAATCAATCATACTGCAGAAAATACTGGATTATTGTTTAACGGATTATCACTACAGTTATTATTATTATTATTATTCTTTGTTAGGTGTTGGAGTTAAACGCGTCAGACGATCGAGGTATCGGTAGTGTTAGAGGACAAATCCTTAGTTTTGCAAGCACAGGAACAATGTATAGATCTGGATTTAAATTAATTATACTGGATGAAGCTGATGCTATGACAAATGATGCTCAAAATGCTCTGAGAAGAAGTATGTCACTGGTTTAAATTTATGACTTTGTTGCTGTACGTCAAGTCCTTAACAATATCATGCTTTATGTATTATTGTCTGTCTTATGTTTTAGTTATGGAAAAGTATACCGAGAATGTAAGATTTTGCATTATTTGTAATTATCTGAGTAAAATCATACCTGCACTGCAATCCAGGTGCACTAAATTCCGGTTTGGTTCACTTAACTCTGAGCAGATTCTTCCGAGACTTGAGCACGTCGTTAAAGAAGAAAAGTAATTGCGTTAAGATGTTATTTTTATAAATATACACATTGCGCGGGCATTTACGTGCTCTTTTTTATTATTTTTTTTTTATTTTGTTTTACTTTTAATACTTTGTTTTCTATTTTTTAGTATCAAAATAACTGAAGATGGTAAACGTGCTCTGATGGAACTAAGTGGCGGGGATATGAGAAAAGTCCTTAATGTTCTTCAAAGTACGTGGCTAGCATTCGGAGATGTTACTGAAACAAATGTTTATTCCTGTGTTGGTCATCCTCTGCCAATTGATATAAAAAATATCGTAAATTGGTTGCTAAACGAGCAATACTTTTCAGCTTACTCGAGTATCCTTTTTTTACATTTTAACTTTTAACTTTTTACATCAAATGTATTGAGTACTTTTCATCAAACTTAACCTTTTACTGAATTTAAATTCCAAGTAACTTCCTTAATTATTATTATTTAACAGAGATCAATGATTTAAAGATAAAAAAAGGTCTCGCTCTACAAGATATACTGACTCAATTACATCTATTGGTAAACAAAAGTACGTATCAATACTAATTATTTATTTTTTTTTTTTTATTGAAATTTTCGTTTTTTTTTTTTTAATTATAGATATTATCATTAATGCGAGTACGATTTTGTTTCAGTTGAATTTCCAGATAATATAATTATGGAACTAATTATTAAACTAGCACAAATTGAAAAGCAAACTGCAGCTGGATGCAACGAAGCAGTCCAACTAAATGCTCTAGTTTCAGCTTTTCAAAATGCTCGGGATATTGAAAAGGTGTGAGAAGTGCTGCCGTAGAGAAGTGCCATGACAAGTATTAAGTACACGGTGATGCTTGGAATATGAAAAATTCAGTGTAAAACAATCGTCGCGTCGAGTTGAATTTAGAAATGTCTCTTAATTTATTTAATACATAAATATTTTTTTTTTTTGTTTTTATGACATGTTTAAAATCTTTTTTTCGTTAGGTACTACTGGCTGCATCTTTTATGCTTACCAGCGAAAAACAAAACCGGTAAAATATATATATATATATATTTTTTTTTTTCTCGCGGACATCATTATCCAAGTGTATCCTATTAAATATAACGAGAATCAACACTGAGATATGTCAACTAACTTTTAAAATTTTATATCATTATTTTTGAACGTACCCATGATTATATATTACATAATATAAAAAATTTCTATCCATCTATCCATTGTAATATTGTCCGGGGTATTTTTAAATTCAACTTGGCTTGCATCTTTTGAATTTACAAGCAGTAGCAGTTGCAGTTGGAGTTGAAGTTGAATCTATAAAAGCAGTATCAGCGGTAGCAGTTGTAACAGCATGTGTTTTTGATTCTTGTATTCACAGTATACTATTTTAATTTTATATTCACAACACAAAACCAATTAAACGTAGTGCCGGTAGATAGAGAACAAGTATCTGCTGTGTAATACAACCAGTAATAGAAATAGCGTGGGGGATGCTAGTGGCAAGAGGTGAGCTCGAGGATCGGACTGCAGTGGTTGCAGTCTGAGTTGAATCTATCATATAATTAACATAAATTAGGTACCAAAATCTACGTGTACTGGTTAGGCGGTACGGGCGTAAAGCAAAGATAAAGATTACGAGGTTCTACTATTCGTACATATACCTTATATACGTTATACCTTATAGCAAGTTCGTAGAAAGGGTGATCCTGGATCCTGGGGAGCAAAGGGGAAGCGCGCGCGCGAATGAAAGAGACAGATTGTAGTATGGAGAATTTCGGGCTGAGCGTTGCGAGTTGCTGCTAGTACCAGCGAGGAAAGATGGGAACCGCCGGGACGCCGTCGCCGCCACCGCCGTCACGGGATTGCTGGGGTGGCTCGGCCCTCCGTCGCTAGCTCGCCGCGAGTACTCAGGTCTCGCATGGTGTGTAATACTGCCGCCGGCGACTGGGGGGGCCGGGTTTTGGCCGGGTCGTTTGCGCCTCCAATGCGCAGCTACAACCTACCAATGCGGATCTCTTTATGTGTATGTGCAACACCAACATCTCCACCTAGATACGTACACTCTAGAATTTGTGTGTGGAGGAGCATGTGTGAGCTGGTAGAGGGGCAAGGAACCACATTGAGCTGTATAGCCCCGTCGTTTTCACCACTACCAGGTCCTTCATTCCTCTCTTGCTTCCCTGCAGCTGGTGCTCCGTTCTCGGTGAATGCGCTACCCCCGTGAGCCACTACCTGACCGCGAGCTTGCAGAGTACTCTGCCGCCGCGGACGTCGACAGAAGGTCCCCGTTAGTCGATTCAGCCGGCTCGAGTAACATCATACCAGTCGACTCAGCATTTCTGTGCGGGATATTGAACTGCTATCACGAGTTGTTAATGCTCCTGTTAGAAGCTGTGCGTGTCAATCATCATTTCCAGCATCACGCTGACGTTTATTTTAAAAAGTCGCGAGTCTGATATATATATATATATATATTTATTTTTTTTTTTTTTTTTACTGCAATTTTTTATTCATATTATCTGGAAATTTAAATTTTGTGTGAGGTTATTTTAAAAATAAAACTGACTGAATAATTTATATTATAAAACAGTAATACTTTACCTTTTAAAATATTTAAATTGACATATTTTTCGATAAATGTCTGTTGTATTTTGCAAACGCTCAAGATAATAATATAAAGTACTGAGTGTCATAAAGAATACATAAAGAATTTATCCGGCTGGCTATTGGACATGTGAGTATAAAAATTTAAAAATATAAAAATATAAAAATATAATAGAATAGTTGTAAAAATTGTAGCGTGATAGACACATGTGTCTTTTAATTGTCTGCTTTAGCTCGGTACACATTTTTCTACTAGTACAATACATATAATGGTTGATGAATAGCGTAGTAGAGTAAGTCGGGGGTTGAACTTACGGGACTGCTGAGGGTGAGAATGTAAAAAATTAAAAAACGCTGGAAATGATAAAAGAGCATAAATGCGCTCGCGCGCTACCAAGACTGATAGATAGGGTTGCGTATCTGCTCAACCGCGTTCTTGATCTTGATGACCGCGCAGTTACATTCATATACACGCCGTGTATATTCAACGTCTGACCATTTGTATGCATGTAGATAGATATACTTGTGTTACATACAAGTAAAGTATATAGAGTACATAGAGAGTAGCATGCAGTACTAGCAGTACTAGCAATACTGGGTCCCTATCATTCCTGCTAGCTACTATATAAATTATTTCAGCTGCATGAAAACAATAATTTAATGCCAGATAGCTGCTAGTAAATAATTAACAGAATTTATATAGTAATTAATTAACTTTCAGCGTTGATGGACAACCCAATTAAATTTTGTTTTCAATTATCCTTATGTCATGTGTGCAAATACCACACAGAGACCAAACACATACACCCGATACACCACGTAAACGGGACATGTATGTATAAACCGGGTGAGTTAGAGTGTACTGAACCAAATCTCTGATGCATTGGAGGTAAAAAAAGGGTCGCGCGCTTGCGCAACCCCTGCTTTTTAAATCAAATCAGCGGAAAGAACAAGCTACATTATGCGTGAAAACCCTTGATTTTTTTACCATCCTTCCTCTTTCTCTATTTATATATGAATAATCTCCATATACATATATATATAAAGATATGTCTCTATTATATAGATTCTATATTCTATATTCTACATTGTACTCTCCTTGATTTCTTTCAATAGTTGTATAATTTATGCAACTATACAATAACCGAGATACACAATGCCCATTGAGAGTCACAATTGATATAGAAATTTGTCATCTATGGAGAGAAATTCGTATTGAATATAAATTATATTATAGCTCTGCGGAAGGGATCTCACTTCGCGGTCAACGACGCGTGTACGCTGCGGCATGTGGGCGGTTAAATATATGAATGAGCCCAAAAAGTGCCACTGATGTCAAAAATTATTTTGATAAATATTTACAAGTGAGATTGTTTTTTTTTTGAAAAAGATAATTTTTATTTTTAAAACAAACTTAAAAATTACTTGAAAAAACTCGGTAAATATTTTAACTAATTAATTATAACACTGAAGTTGACAGACATTAAAAATTTTTTTGGAATTTTGTAACAATTAAATTAATAAAAAAAAATTTCACATGTTAAACTTAATAAAAAATACAAGTGAAAATTTTTAGAAGCATTTTTTTTTATAATTAATTTGTTAAACAAATTTTTAAGTAAATCTCAGCATTTTCAAAATAAATAAATAACTTATTAAGTTGACGATATTTGGTAATTAATAATATTACGTCATTATAGAATATTAATTTAGATGTAAAAAAAATTGTGTTTTTAAAAAATACATTTGAACTCTTTTAGGGGGAGGGAGATGGAAATTGAGAAATTTTTGAACTAAATTTCTATTTAAATTTATTGGTTTTTTTTTTTTTGAAAAATACATAAAAAAATGAACAGTTTAAAAAAAAAAAGTGGATTAACACAATTTTAACAAATTTTCAAAAAAATTTATAAATTTTTTATAAAGTTGTGATTTTCAATTTTTTTTTTTTATTAAATTGTTTGTTTTTTATGTACTTTAAAAAAAAAATATCAAAAACATAAAAACAAGATAAAATATAAATTTCATCCAAAAACATGAGTGTCAAAATTTTTTCCAACTTTTGAAGGCAAAAATGCTACCAAAGTCTTTTTTTTTACATTTTTTATCATAAATGCGCCATAAAAAAAAAATCAGAATAAAAAAAATGTTCAAATATTAATTTTTCATCAAGTTATTGTCCGAAAAGGGGTTGACCCCACTTGTAAATAATTACCAAATATTTCTATCAATTTAATTCAAAATTACTGTTATCATTATTATTAAATTTTTACGAGTTAAATTTATTCAATTTGATATTTAAAATGAATTACACTAATTAATATTTAATAATAATTTTATATTCGACGATATTAAATATGATTATTATTAATTAAAATCAGTTATATAATAATAATAACTTTAAATGAATAATTAAACAACGTTGAAACAAAACCAAAGTAATTAAATTTTTAATGAAATTCTTATTTCAGCATAAAATGAAGCTTTTCAATAAATACAATCACGATATTAAAATCTGTATTTTTATATTATAAAATTAATTTTTCAATAATCAATTATAATTAATAAGTTGGTGTGGCAGTTAAAATTTTTCGGTATGTCATTATAATTATATTTAATTAATATAAAAATGAAAAATCTATAAGTGGATGAAATATCGAGAGAATGAATAATAAAAAATATGTTGCAGGGTGAAGGGGCATGTTGGTTATTCGGCGTTTGCTGATCGTGGGTGTACTCGCAGCTTCGATTGGTCATTACCCAGTAGCCGCAGCAACCGGGAGCAAGATTGGCGGTATGTGGTGGTGGTGGCGACCACCGTGGTTTATTAGTTACCTTGGATTTGCTTTGATTTTCCATACAACACCTGGTGTTGCCAGTTATCACATTGCCGTAACCACCACCAGCAGTAGCTCATCCCAGAAAACCGATCTCACCGCCGCGGGATGCCGTTTGTCTGAATTTAGATGTGATAATCGGCACTGCATCGCTCAGGACAAATTTTGCGACGGCGAGGACGACTGCTCTGATAAATCTGACGAGCCTAAATACTGCACCCGTAATTATCATTATTATTACTATTACTATTACACAGAAAAAAAAAAATTACTTGAATTAAGTAAATAATTTTGAAGAATTTCATCTTCTTGATTTAAGTAAAGAAATTCTTAAACTAAGAAATTTTTTTTGGTTTAAGTTAATTTTACTTGATTCAAGAACTTTTGGTCTTGAATCAAAACAATGAAACTCTTTAAAATTATTTTCTTGGTTTAAGAATTTTTTTCTTGATTCAAGTTAATTTTTTTTTTTCAGTGTATAAATTATAAGGAAGACCGAAGTTATTTTGGAGCAAGAAAAAATTTTCTTGGATTAAAAAAATTTAACTTTGTTCAAGAAATTTTCAATCTTCCTTAAGATTTTCTTGATTTAAGGACGTTCATCGACCTGAAAAAGACACCAATAGTTATGGCTATTGGTTTTTTTCTCACGCACTAGTACTGTCTTTCTTTACAGACTATCGCTCACTTACTTCCACTCACGTAAAATTTCAAAGATTTTTTATAAAAAAATAAATACCGCTCGTTTGCATGTAAAATATACAAATTTTAAATGTTAATATTGCAAAATTTAGTACCGCAAGGGCTATTTAAAAAAATTCCTGCGTATAGAGGATATTTATGAGTACAAGTACTGAAAATTTCAAAAAAATTTTAAGAAAACGTCCTTAAAAAAATTTACGCTTAACTCAAGACTTTCTTTCTTTCTGTGTACTATTATCTATTATTTAACTGGGTATTTATACTTACCTTAACCATCAGAGATTTCCATCAGCTTCGGTTAAAATATATACGTATATATATATAGTTAAATGTAAATAGGAGTAATCTCAGATGGGAATAATAATAAACACCAAATTGACTGTATGATTTGCTGGAAATAAACTCAATGTAATTTAACAGCTTGCAATAGAACTCTTTACGGCGATGTGGGACGGACTTATGAAGTGGAAGTTCGACGTCCTCGAGAGGATCGATTACCTTTCATTTGTCACATCAATTTTACGGCTGCCGGTGGCGATTTTGGTGACCTAGTTCAGGTAATAATACAACTCATAATGTTACTGTAAAAAAAAAAAAGCCCTATCGCAATCACAATCATAGTAACCGTTCAGAAAGGAAAGAAAATTAAATATATTTTATAATAGAAAAGAAGAGTACAATAGAATACTATTGTTACGATTATTACATACCTTTTTTTTAGATTTTAATAAGAAATTTAATACTTTTTATAATGAATACAAGTATTATTTCATATATAAAATTGTTTTATCATAAAATGAATATGGATTTTTTTTTTCATATCAATAATGAAAAGTTTCATTGTATAAACTTGACAGATGTCATTGGCTACATTAAGGTTTTTAAAGTTAATATAGCCACACTTCATTTTTTGTATCAAGATTTGACTCACTTAATAAATTTAAACTCAACCATTATGCATTATGCAATAATTCTGTCGTTTACTTTGAATGTATTGAAAGGGGGATAAATATTGCAATAATTTTTATTTAAAAGTTTTGAATATCTACAAGGGAAGAATAAATTATTACGATATAACTTTTGTTATAAATCCAGATCAATTTGACAGGTGGATAATTAATATGTTATGGGTTATCTCTACTCGTTCCAAGTTTTTTGGTAAACATATAAATACGTGACAACGAAAATTCAATAATTAATTGAATAATTGATGATGAGGAAACTGACAGATATCTGATAATTTGTTAAATTTTTTAAATAAATGAATTGCGATGAAGAAAATGAAACAAAAAATTTTCATTTAATACAATTTTTTTTTTTTTAAATATTTATGACACTGAAATTAGTAGATACTTGAAAAATTGCATTTATAATTTTTTAGAGCTTGTAAAGATAGATTTTTTGCAAATAAATTTATTTGTTAAAAAAAATCTAGAAATGATCAGATGTTTATCAATTTCAATATCATAATAATGAACAGTTTTTTATCTAAATTTTTCTTTTTACAAATTGATCAGTATTAAAAAATATTAAAAAAAAATTGTATTCATAGTTTTTAAAATTTTCTACAGATGTAACTTATTTAAAAACTTTCTTTGTGATAATATATTAGTTAAGAAAATTTTTCAATTTGTCTGCTGTCTATTAAATTCATTATTATATAAGAAAAAAAAATGACACTAAAATTAACATACATCTGACAGTTTTTAAAATGTATTTAATTTAAAAAGAGATAATTATAAAAAAAAAAATTCACCTGCAGAAATTCATAAAAACTGTGAGTTTAATTTTATAAAAAATTTTCTTCGTATTATCAAATGAATTTACTTGTTAAAAATACAAAAAACAGTCAGACGTCAGTTAATTTGAATATCGTAAAAAAAAAACTCTCGACTTTGAATAAATTATAATTTTTATAAAATGAAAAAACATATATTTTAGCTGACATTTGATACATTTACCGTCGGACGTTTCCTATCATTCACAAATCAAGGATGCCCCGATGGTTTCATGATGATTCGGGAAGAAGGAAGACCAGCAACAGGCGGACAATGGTGTGGGAGTGCATGGGGTTACACCGTTTATTATAGCGAAACAGCTTCCATCAATCTAACGCTATATCTCGCCCGATTATCTGAACAGGTACGTGAAGAGTATGCGCGCAAAAAATAATACATAAAAGTACATTTATTCCAGGCCATACTTACACAGACATACATCAGCTCTTAACTCAACTCTCCGGGGTTGTGTGAGTAGGCGGTAAAAACACCAATAAAGAAAATCGATTCAATTCAACTCATGTCTAAAGTTGCGCGTCTGACTATTGCTGCTGTTACACTACTGTATGCGCGTCGCGTACTCATGTAAATATGTTTCTGATTATAGATAGCTGCTCTGTACATGATAACTCTTTTCTCTAAAAGGAAAACTTATCCCTGGATTTAAAATAATAATAATAATAATAATTCTGAATTAATGAAATCCTTTTATCTCACCAATTAGAACATTTCCGTTAATATTACGACTTAGTTATCTCGTTAATGCTTTATTGATGTACTTTCTTTACTTTTAGTCTAAATAAAGTAATAATGAAGTATTTAATATATTCGACAAGTTGGTAAAGTAAATATTTAAAATCCCCGGTTGAGATCCGTGAGAAAATTAGCATTAAAGATAAACATTTGAAAAAATAATCCGACTCGAGGGAGTAAAAAATCATTTTATAAAATAAAATCTCGAGATAAAATATAAAATATATAATAATATAATAAATTATTTTAATTGTCTTCAGGGAATAGGATACAATTTCGACTTTAAGCTGTCGTATAAATTTCTTAAAAGAAGTGAAGCGCACCTGCGATATGGAAATAACACACTGTCTACGTGGCGAGGGGATTTAGTAAATGGAACTTACTGCGACCGAGTTCTGACACGATGTGACACCCGTGCGTGTCGGTTACAATCGCCAAATTACCCAGGTGTTTATCCGAGAAACGTAACTTGTTACTATAGAATTGAGCACAAGCGAGCACCGCCGGGACATCGAGCTCTTCTGGCGGTGAATCAGAGAAACAGCCATAAAATTCACATAAAAGACCAAGTCGTTAAGTACGACAGAAGCCAGCGTATATTGAGGTAAATACAAATATATGGGAATGGTAATACTCATCCTATCCGCTCTAAAGCTCAAGCTAAAAATAAGAGATCCTTTTACCGTTCGCCTTTTACCTTTTTACCTTTTTACCTTTTTACCTTTTTACCTCGTTTACGGGCATTTGATTTTATTTTGTCCGTTGATACCGACATAAACGTATACCTGTCGCTGTAAACTTAATACAGTTTGCTAGAGTCTAGACTAGCCAATGGTTGGGTGATGCTTGTCAGCCAAATAAACTTATGTAACGTAATATAATAATATGTCCTGTTTGCGGATAGATGTATTGTATACATATCATATAAGTAATTTATCTATTTGCAGAGTTTGGGATCAGTGTAATGTTGTCCAGGATTATCTTACTGTTTATGACGGCGGCTCAACGACAGACAGAGTACTAGTTCGTCTTTGTGGTGGTGACACAGTACCAGATATTGTCAGCAGTCGCAATACAATGCTTCTTGAATTTCATACATCACCCTATGACAATCCCTTTCATCCAGTTCCCTTATCCTTTCTACCAGGTTTTGAGCTTGAGGTTCACGTTCTATTTGTCGACGATAAATCACGAAGCTTTGTTAAAGAAAACTCCAATTGTGATTTTTATATAACGAGTTACGAGAATCCGTCGGGCACACTTGAGAATCCA
The DNA here is from genome assembly GCA_000956155.1 of Cotesia vestalis. NCBI lineage: Eukaryota > Metazoa > Arthropoda > Insecta > Hymenoptera > Braconidae > Cotesia > Cotesia vestalis. The sequence goes on from JZSA01006071.1 coordinate 27,668, forward strand.
AAACATTCTCTACCGCCCAATACAACCTGTCGCTATCATTTTCACGGTAAGCCCAATGAAATAGTATGGATATCTTTCATAAAGTATTATTCTGCGAGCACTGATCCTCCGCCCGCCGCCAGCATCGACTCACTCAATAATGACGACGATTCAAATAATAATAACAACGATGAGTGTCACGCTAAGCTCATTATATGGGACGGAGATCAGACACAACAGGATAAGCATCCAGCTTCCCCTAAAAAAGTATGTATTACAATATATTTAACCACATTGAGAATTTTAATGGTTACATTTCAATGATTATTCAATTTTTAAGTATTTTTCTTTTCAAACTTAATTTAATTCATTTCAATACTTTAGCAGTGACTTTTATTTTGTGTTAGTATTTATTGATAGGAATCGAATATTATGTACAATATTTACTGTTTTACATTATACGGATATTTTAAAATCATTATCATAAAATTCTCAGCATGTGCCAATATTATTTTTTAATAAAAGTTAATATTACATAACAACAGCGAATGAATATGTGTGTTGTAGAAAATCCGTTTGATGGGACAATTTTGCAAGGATGAGATACCAGTATTATGTGACCACAGTCTCTTAAGGAACAGTAGTCGTCATACACGTCCTTGTAGTCTTGCCGAGAGTTATGTTTCTACCGGGCGAGACTTAACTCTCGAGCATATTCTCCGTCAGGGCAGTGCTCTTTATCCAATAAGCTTCGTGTTACGTTATGAATTCGTCCACAATTCAATGTCTTGCCATTTGGTTTTCACTTCATCCTCAAGCTTCTCTTTCTCCTCCTCTTCGTTGGGAGGATCCAGCCGGCATGATGAATCGGTGGTTAAAAAATCCGCCGGAACATCCGGTAAATTTTCGTCCCCAAAGAACGTATTTTTGTACGGACGTGGAGGAGCACAGAATCTGAGCTGCGTTTATCGATTTGAGGCGGAGCAAGATCAGAAAGTTGAGATATCTATTTCAAGAGCTTCCTTTGGCGATAAAGTATGCATGTCGTATGTGGATCCTCTGGTGAATAGATGGACATGCGATCGCCGGACATCAGACATTAAATTAACTGGACTCGCTGAGCTTGTTGTTTCGGAATATCCTTGGCCCGGTGTTAAGCTTGTACGTGATTGTTTCTGTTCAAATATTACTGGCAACGCTGACAATGATAGTACCAACAACAACAACAACAACAACTACCGTGTCTCACTTACCTCGCTGACGTCCAATATTGTTGAACTCAAGTTTACAATAACACGTATGAATGTTACTCAAGATTACAACGATTTTTTTTTCGAAGGAGAGTATCGTTTTGTTTCAAACAATGTACCAGTTGAAAACAATGAGGATAGTGATGATACCAGAAATCACGGTAACGAGGACGACGACGACGACGACGACGACGACGACGACAACAACAGCGACAATGAAGAGCAGAAGCTACAGAAAAGACAGCAACAGCAATCCCGACGTCGATGCCCGTCGCGATTAGAGGACCGAAAACTTCGTGGTACTAGCGGTGAAATATCACTCAAGAGTCCGCTATTGTCTGCAAGTCATTACGACGGAAGTGATTTCGGCAAAACTACTGGCAGTGACGTTGCCGCTGTTGAAGAAATACTTAAAAACACTGATGATCTGACAACTACGGCTATTGCCACTCAGCAGTGTATAAACGAGCCATGGCTAATTGAGCCAGAGGATCCACGGATTAATTTTATCTATTTACGTACTACGGGTTTCGCTATAAATGCCGATAATATTGCTGATTGTAATACGCTCAATAGAATAATTGTATACTCGGCAATCAACACTAAAGATAAAAGTGTAATTTGTCCTGAAACGAGGAGTAATAACGATGGCAATAATAGTCATAATAGTAAAAATAATAATTATAATAAAAATAAAAATAAAAAAAATAATTTTAATAATAATAATAATAATAATAATAATAATAATAGTGATAATGATAATTCTAAAACGGTGGAATTTTTTAGTGGCGGATGGAATCATACGTCCGCGACAATTACCGCTGACGGAATGTCTTCATTTATTCCCAGCTCGCCTATTACACAACAACATGCGAGGAGTTTTGTAGTTGAATTTATCCAAAAAGAGCCCGGCACTTATTCTGTCATGTGGATTGCTATCTCAAAGAGTGCTCGCGCTGCAACGGATACACATTATTTCAATACTGATGGTGACAATAGTGCCGGTAATATTTTTTCAATGGTCCCTCCGATTGAAGATTGTCCATACAGGTAATTAAACAGACATTTATCCACTTGATTTTATATTTTAATTATTTAAAATTTTTATAAAAATTAATAATTGCCTTTATTTTTTATTTATTGATTACAGATGTCCAGAGATAAAAGCCTGTATAAGTTCTGTTCTGTGGTGCGACGGAATAAAACACTGTCCATCGGGTTTCGACGAAGAAGAAATTAACTGTTCATATCGCTTCGGGGTAACTTTACTCTACGTTGCGGTGGGAGCGGGTATTCTTGGAGTATTCTTGGTTCTCCTTTTAGCGACGGGTTGCCTCAAGTACTGCTTATATCGGCACAAAATACGAACAAAGAAGAAGAAGAAAAAGAAGAAAAACAGTTTGAACTCACTGAACGTCAACAACATTCACGTTAATCACATGCATCACCATCATAATAACGGGTTAACGAGTAGTAGTCAATTGCAGAGCGGTGGTGGCGGTGCTGGTGGTGGCCAATACAATATCACTAGTCATCCGCAAGATTTATACACCAGTGATAATTACGGTAAAGATAGCATCTGTTGACAATACGCCATAGCCAATGTCGAAACAACCGTATAATTAATATTATTATTATTATTATTATTATTGCGACAATAGTATTAATAATGGTAACATCAACAATTAAATCAATTATTGTTTTTGTTATTATTATTATTGCTATAAAATAATATTCGATGATAATTCTAAACACAAAGCAATGATAATTGGATAATTTGTTTAAACTTTAAAATTTAATAGGCAATAGCTTATATGACTATTATTATAAATATAATATATATGTATATATAAATATATACATTATACATAAAGGTGGGATAGAAGAAAATTTATTGGATAATAGTTATTTTTTCTTAATGAGATAATTGAATAAATAATATTTGCAATACATAAGCCGGCTATCGAGTGGAATATATCGACGCAACTAATTGCGGCACCATACGCATTTAGTTTCCTAAGTACATACCAATTTATTAAGCTTTTGTACATTATACATATATACGTATGACGGGGATAAATAATAATAATAATAATAAAAAAAAAAAAAAAAAAAAAAAAAAAAAAAAAAAAAAGAACAGTTTCGGCCGAATTGTTAAGTGGCAAGTCTAGAACTTGAGATAAAATCCGGATATTCTGAATTTTATAAACATGTCATGCTAAATTTTCCACTCTAAGTGTCCTTCAATGATATTTTTTCTACAAATCCCTTAAGAAAAAAAATGACTTATACTCTAGAGCATTTTAACCAAACTCAACAAAATAAACCTTGCTTTTTCTCACAAGCGCTTCCATTGATCTAAAGAGAACTCGTTTCAAGTTAAAACTTGGACTCCCACACTATCAACATTCGCTAAGCGAATGTTATTCCAAAATGCACCTCTATTTCAATTCTCGCTCGAACTATTTCACTCTCTTTGACCAAGTTATTTTACTCTTCTCGCTTTTATCGCATCAGTCTATCTAAATTTCCTTTTTTCTGTCACTCTATTTTAATTCCCAAGCCTTCGTTGCTCTGCTGTTAAAAAATAAAAATTAATTTAGCATATATTTAATAATTTTATGATAAAAAAAATTGACATGAAGAAACTTTAAAAAATAAAAAAATGTAATTTTTTTAAAATAATTTTTTTTAAACAATTTTTTTTAAATAATTTTATTTAAATAATTTTTTTAAAATAATTTATTAGAACAAATTTTTTTATTAAAGAAAATTAAAAAATTGTCAAGTAACAGCTAACTTTAATGTAATGATACAATATTTTAGTGCAATAAAGCCATTAACTTATCACTTTATAAGAATGAAAGTTGAAGTAACTGAATGGACGGATAGAAGAAGAATATACTTTTATTATTGTGTATAAATTTGGGAATCCCAAGTAATTCGGTGCGCGCGCAACTTTAAATGATGCGCCGTCGTAGTAGCAATCGACTTTTGATTTATTTTGCAGGGAGTTAAACACAAATACGTAAATGCACACCAAAACACTACACACTCAATACACACGCTGGATCATTTATATATATATATATATATATATATATATATATATATAATTGAAATGCGAACACAAGATCCGCGCATGCTGTGATAGAATTAAGCGCGTGTCAACAATCTGAATGTGTAGAGTTGTATAGATATGTATACATATACTAAAGAGAAGAGAAGAGAAGAGAAGAGAAGAGAACGTTGATTTATTGCATCGCGTTAATGGTATTTACTATTACCATTTCCATTACTACATTTACAGTAACCAGTAGTTGCCGCGCCGCTACTGTTAGAAGATATGATGAATGTACGTGACAATTGCACTGCAACAAAAATTTAAATCGGCTTGATATAAATTCGATTTCGAGCAATTTTTTTTTTTTCTTTTTTTTTCACCAGATTGCAGAGGAAACATTCCGAGTTATTTATCATTTTAACTTTTTAAAATCGATGCATTCCATTTAAATATTAGTCGTTCCAATAACGAACTACCTACCAATGGAGGCACATATATATATAAATATATACGTGTTACTGCTCTCCAATTTATTTTACTACACTCTAATCTATGAACTATATTTTTTACTATAAAGTAATAATTATTGATAATCTAGACTTGTATTATTAATTATATATATTTGCTATTGTATAGATTATATATACAAAATTGTTAATATAATATCGATTATTTGATGATAATTATTTATTTATTTACTGTGACATTATCTACGGCTGTTTATTTTTTACGGCTGTTAATTTTTATACAATTGTAGTTGTGTGAAGTATAGTATTTTATTAATAGTAGTAATAATAAATAATGATTATTGTTATGATTATTATGACAACTATTAAAATGATAAATGACCCTTGGGGTTTAAAATATTAAGTAAATAAACAATATCATGATAATGATAAGAACGAATAATAAATAACTGCACCGTGATAGGAAAATATTTATATATACTTATATGTAACTACACATGCATGTACGTATAGCACTATTAAATGAGTTTGTATTTTGTAGATGAATTGCGCGCGCGATTATTTCAGGGCGTTTTTAACTAATATAAGTTAATAATTAATTTTAAACATAGATTTTAATGATAATGATAATTGATAATAAAGAGTAAGATATAACAAGTAAATAAATAAATCAACAGTGAATATTTGAGTCAGCGTGTGGCCTTGATTCAACGATCATTTTTAATTATTATTAATAATAATAAATATAAATATTGATATAACAACACAATACTTATGTGATGTACTGTAATATCCGTGTTTATAGTTTTAATAAAATATTACAGCGTTAAAAAATATATTATTATTCTTCTTAAAGACATTTTTTGACGGTACCCTTTTTTTTTTTTTTGCACGCCTCATAAGCGAAGCGTTCGTAAGACCGTTCAATTCACTGTCATTTAATTATTATTTATAAAAAACTCAGATACGACCGTGTATTTGCCTGTCTATAAATACATTTTATTATTGTATTTTTTTTCTCTCGCCTCAGAATTATGGCGCCACTAAATCATAGCAGAGCTTTCTGTTTTTTATTATTTTATTTCAATTAATTTTGTTGTTGAAAATAAGATTATGAGGCGTGCAATTTTGAATTTTCCAAACTTTAAAAATTTTTTTTAAGTATCTTAATCGCTTTTGATTCCAACAATTGAAAGAAGAAATGAATAAATTTCCAATCCGCCATTTTGAATCGCCGCTCTAACCTCATAATTTATTTGTTGAATTTGATTCAACTGCTGATCAATACAATTTATAATTTAGCTTCTTTAAAATTTATGAAACGGTAAAATTTTAATTATAACTTTATTTTTTTTATTTTTAAATACTATTAAAATTATAATATTGCAATTACGATATTTTATAACCCGTTTGGTTTATTAATTAAATAGTAGTAGGAGGGAGGACCGTCTGAAAATCGCCTTGGTATTAATTTTTTATGCTCAAGTTAGGTGGTGAAATGAACTCATCATTATTAGATGTGCTTTTGTTTTATGCATGCGGTTCATAATGTGTGTGTACTCAGAGGATACATAGGATATGTCCAATAATGAAGTTAATAACAGTGATTCTGAAATATCGCCCTCGAAAGTGCCCCAGCTGACGAGGTTGCCCAAGTACAATGATGACGCGGATGAAATTGCGGCCGGGGCTTGGGGTATTTTGTCTAAAAGGTTTCCCAACACTGCTCATGTTTTATGCGAATTAAATGAGGTTATCAATCATTCCCAAATTACGCTTTCGCAGTTTCGGAATACTGTTTCTTCATTTCAAATAGGTAAATAAATTTTTAGAACCCGTATAATAATTTAAAATTTTTTTTTAACTATTTTATAAATCATTTCACAGATGGTCCAAATGAAAATATTCTGGAGAAAAAATGTAAAAAGCTAAGTGATTGTAAATTATTCACACGAGACGCCAGTGTTTCAAGTAATATTTTAACATTTTATTCTTTTATGCTAATTTAACTTTTCTGTGTGAGGTTTTTTTTTTTTATTTTTTTTTTTTTTTTTTTTTAGCGATTGAAACTCAAACGACTATTGAGGGTGTCGATCGGGGGAATATTTTCAAAGCGCCTGATTGTCGGAAATCGATAAAGAATGCCTGTGTCTCTAGTAACATCGATTGTTTGTCGGAAGCTCTATCAACTCAGTCAATAGAAGATACTGATGATGCTGATAATGATGATGATAATGATAATGGTAGTGAAGATGATAATGATGAGGATGGTAATCAAGAAGACTATGATAAAAAGGAAACACTGTACTCTTCATTTGACTCCCTCTTTTACAATTGCCGTTCATACGATCTAAGATATTCAAGAGCCAACACGAAAGCTTCAATAGACGCAGTTGGTATATTAAAATTCTTTAATCAGCTAGAGTACCTTTTTTTAAGCTATTCAATTTAAAGTTTGAAATACCCATTCAGGAGATCAAAAGAGAGTTACTGCAAAGTCTGGGATGTTTCGAATTGAAAAAACTCATACGTTTGTTAAGAATGATTCAGTAAACTCTATAGCTGCTGATAAAAGGATTCCAGCTACGATTACGAGGCACGAAGTAACAATTAGGAGTGCTGAATCGAGCACGTCATCGAAGGAAGACAATACCGGAACATTGAGTCCCACAATTACGACCAAGGACTTGGTATTCACACAGGTCGAGGGAAGAATATCAACGCCAGTGGATGATAGATTGATTACGGCCATTAGGGAGCCCCCTCCTACTTCACCCCTAACAGAAAGTATCCACCCGTCACGTGAAACTAGTAGGCTGTCTACTCCAATAAATGAACAACAAAATTCGCTACTAAATAATCCATCCGTCCGACCTCGGGTTTTGCGAGTCTCTTCGATTCCCATCAGTCAAAATCTGGCTAAAAGTATTTATCATAAATATTTTATTAGCTTACTCACTCAAACATTTCTTCTACAATATCGATTTTTTGCTATTTCAGTATCTCCCAAAAAGCAATCACGTATTCCACGTAAATCTCCGAGAAAAGATACTTTGCAATAAGTATGTCCTTTTAATAAAATATTAAAACTTTATAATAGTGAGATTTTTCGGACAATGCGCTGAATTTTAAACTTGTTACTGTAATAGCGTCCTCATTAAAGACTACTTTAAAGTTAACTGAATAGTTAAGACTCGAAAAAGGCTCAGGAAGCTCTTTTATCTTTATTTTCGTACTAATTTGCGATTGGTTGGCGTTTATAATTAAGCCTGAAACCATTGGAAGTAAATTTGATTGCACAAAAATTAATGAGCACCTAGATAATATATAAAAGGACGCTTTTAACCTTTTGGCGTTCAGTAAACCAATAAAGATTAGTTTACACCGGGTAAATGAACTTAGCTCATCTATAAATGAAAGTAAAGTTAAGTTTTCATAACGTGTTTGTGACAAGTTTTTAATTCTTAACATCGTCCGAACAAAACTTTAGAAGAATAAATAATAAAATAAAAAAAAAAAAAAAAAAATATTTATGGAATTTTAGTAACAATCCAGGGAAGTCTTCCTGTCTTCTTAAAAGCCCAGTAGTCGTAAGCAAGTTTAACAATTATCAGAACTATGATAAGTGCCAAAATAACATTTAGAACGTCAAGCGGATAGAATGACAACCAAGCTTCTTCATCATATATTATACATATTTCCGTTCTAGTTAAATCCTTTATAGGTTTATTTAAAATTTTGTAATGTTCGCTGTTAGATAAAGTTGACGTCGAGTTACATCTAATGTCATTTATGTCTTTAAATATATTTGTATATTTAATTAACAGATCCTAGAAATAGTTTATTTATTTTAATATTTAACTGATTAATCGATTGGTTTACTTTTTCATTTACCTGAAAGCCAGGAGTGAAGAAGCAGTCGCACGTCCAAGGATTTTGTCCTAAAAAAACACTCACTGCAGTCACACTGTTATGCAAAGCATTTTCCAGAGCGTAAGTAGGTAACTAAAATAATTTTCAAATAATAATAATTATTTAAAAATAGAATTACTACTATAAATTATTTACATCTGTAAGTTTATTTCCTCTTAAACTGAATAATCGAAAGTGTTCGAGCCAATAGGATCCGTCTAATTGAGCAATTGATCCAATTGAATTATCATCCAAATAAAGATCGAGAACCTGTCTATAAACAGGATTCTCTATAAGCGGACTTAAATCACTGATCTAAAAAAAAAAAAAAAAATCTTCGGTACTATCGGTGGACGAACGCTGGCAGCAGGGGCTTTGTTTTACGAGCTTACATTGTCTCTACGGTAAATTGCATAATAAATTGGTTTTACTACCAGGACATCGATCGTTCATCACACGCAGGCAGCTTGTCAAATCCACGTTGCACTATAGTTACAGACAAAATTTTTTTATTTATTTTTTATTCTTTTATTTCATTTTCGAGATTATCTCCAAAATGACGGGAATCGCTCTAAAAAAAAAAAAAAAAATCATAAATAAATTCGTTTTATTTATAAAAGTCTTGAATAATTGAATACTTTGTTGCCGTTAAGATATAGCTTCGTTGTATTTTCAGGGATAAATTTAGGCATCTCAGAAAGACCTAGATAGCTGCAATTAACGGTAATAAATGCCATGAGCTGTGATCTCTGTTGAAAATTTTGCTCCCGTCGGTTCAAATGTCCTCCAATTACGTAGACAAGTTTACACTCGCAAGGAGTTTGTTGACACTCTTGTTCTAGAGTCTACCTTGAATTAATAAAACGTAAAAATTTAATTTTTTTCAATTGTTTTACAGTTACTTAATTTTTTTATCAGTTTCATCACAAAGAATCAAAGTTTCGTTTTTTTTTGTTTGCAAAACAGGCAACAAAATTTAAGAGATATAAACGATAAATATTTAATTATTAATAAAACTTATTTACCGTTAGAATGTTAATCACGGCGATAAGAGAGCGACTTGCATAAGGCTCAGAACACTGCAATTTATCTCTATCAACGACTCTTTTTATCAGAGAAGAATAATTAACATCATTTATTATCCAAAACATATTTTCGTCGCATTTCCAAGGATTTCCGGCTAAATAAACAGAATAATCGAGTGTTGGTGTCAACGACGACGAAGACAGTACTCTCGGATTAATCACTGTCAATGAATTATTCCTCAAGTCTAGAGTCCGTAGCGCCGGTAAATTTTTAAAGCAGCCGTCTGGCAGATAACGGAGCTTCGTCCCAATGATATGAATCCTCTATAAATTTAAAATCATTAGATTTTAAAAATAAACTTACCCTATAATCAACCAGTTAATAACAATAACATATTACTTTAAGTTGAGTAGCTGCTGGTGGAAAAGCACTAGTAATTTTCGTCAAATTACCATTGATTACAATCAGCTCAATAGTATTGTAGAATTTAGTTAACATTCTATTAGCGTCGAATAATAATTCCGATGTGTTACAAATCGTTAATAACCAGACGTCATTTGGGCTGCCGAAATAATTGATAATTAAAACGCGCTGGCACTGATCAATTAATAATAATTAGATTATTGGATATGTCGACTATGATGATGCTAATGATGGTGATAATGATGAACAGTTGTGGGTGTTATATTTACTTTATCCCTAGTTCATTTGCATAATTATTATCATTTCGATTATTGCCCCAGCAGGATAATGTTCGAGTATTATTTGCTAAAATACAATCGTAATTGGAGCCTTCTTTGTGCTGCTCGGTGATTGTTGTGCATGGATTTTTATCTACGCTCATTGTTACGGCATTTATTGCCGACAAAAGTACCAAAAAATAAAGCATCTGAAAGGAAAATGAAAGAAATAGTCAGAATTTAGATTAAAATTTCATAGTTTTTATATTTTAGGTATACAACTTCTACACAGAAAGAAAAATTTATTGACTGGAGAACAAAATTCTTGGCTAAAGAAAATTTTCGGGTGCCTAAAGGAAGACTGAAGTAAAAATTTTTTTTGAAATTCTATTCTTGATGGAAGTAATTTTTTCTTAATTCAAATTATCATTAAATTTTTATATTTAATCAAGATTTTTGGATACTTTAGGGAAACAGCGCCATTTACTTCAGCTTTGATACCCATTTTATATTATTTTAGCGTGCAATTTTACACATTGAAATAAAAAAAATGATTCAATATTATTTGATCTTCCCATTTGATATGTTAGTCAATAAAAATATTCATTAAAATTTACTTGTATCGAGATATTTAATTTTTTGGAGCAAGAGGCTGAATTTTCTCAAAACAAGAAGATTTTCTCGACTTAAATAAATTTTCTTGGATCAAGATACATATATCTTGAAGCAAAAGAATTAATTTTATTGAAATAAGTGAAATTTCTTGTGTCAAAAAAAAAATTTTCTTTTTTTCGCTTAAGAAAATAATTAGGAAGAAAAATATTTTCTTGGCTCAAGTAAACTTTCTTTTCTGTGCATTGATATAAATAATCTTTTAATGAATAGTTCTGATTCTGTTTTATTTCTCAAGAGCAGTGTCAAGACTACGGTGAATAATATCACTGAGATAGTTGTAACAGTGTTTATTGAACAACTTGGAATGCTAAGTAAAGACACTTGGTTGAATAGTGTGCCGACTGACTATTTCTAATCCTTGAGTTTGAAAATTATTTATTTAGTATATTCTCTCGCGTTAATTTACAACCAGAATGTATAACTCTTTTCTTATTTAAATACGCACGCGCGTATTGTTTATTCACCACAGCTTTATTATGCACGTTCTTTATATTAATAATTAGGTACACAAAGTACGTAATATCACGTGGCTTTTTTTTTATAACTTATAAGTATTGTGTCTATAACTGTCCCAAGAAACAGATGTTATTTTTATAGTAATCTCATCATAATAAGAATATCTAATTATATTCAAATTTATACAAACATATCTTCCTACCATACCCAATAATATTTCACCTTAATTATAATCAGATTTAACTGTAATCAAACACGCGAGCAAAAAAATATTTTAATACCAAGATTAAATCATTTTTTTTTTTCGAGCTTTCGTGTCCTATTATTTTTATTACTTACCGATTCCATGTCGCTGATATTCCTCTGACTGTTTAATTTATAAACTTTTATCTTCGCTCTGTGAATTTACTTAATCAGAGTAGAGGAAGAGTAATTACTGTGGCTCACGGTTACATTTTCAGACTGATTTTATTTCAAAGTCAAATCTGACATATTCTTTACACTCCTCAGGTAATTTTTAAATTTTTACCGGCGCCCTCTGCTGCATTTTCAAGAGTCGATAATTTATCGACGCGCATGTCGATAAAAATGATGATTTTTTTATTTTAAAATCTTTCATCTTGAAACGATTAATTAAGTTTAATTTAACGAACACATTGAGCAGCGCGTTGAAGATAATGTCATTGAGGTTAGCAGTCATTTGATCATTTTTTAATTTTATTTAATAACACTAAAGTTGACAGATATTAAAAATTTTTTTTTGGAATTTTATAGCAATTAAATTATTACAAAGTTTCACATGTGAAAATTATTAAAAATTTTTAAAAGTATTTTTTTATTGTAATTAATTTGTTAAAAAAATTTTTCTAGAAAAGTTATTTATAAACAATTGGATTTTTAATTTTTTTTTAATTTTTACATATCAATTATTTTTTTTACTTTTTTTTGCCATCAATTATTTGTTAAAAAAAAAAACAGTTACAGAAGTTGGCAGACATTAAAAATTGTTTTAAAATTTTATAATAATGCAATTATTATAAAAAAAATTAAATTAAAAAATCCCACATGTGAAAATTATTAAAAATTATAAGTGAACAGTTTTAGAAGCATTTTTTTATTGTAATTGATTTGTTATTGAAATTTTTAAAATTGACAGTTGTCAGCTAACTTCAGTTTCATAAAAAAATTCTTAAAATTATTAAATATCTGCTAAATTAATTTTCATACGAAGATAATGCAAGTAAGACTAAACACTTGTTGAAGAAACCTGAAAATGAAAGACTAATTAATTTATTATGAAAATATTTGGAGTAGAAATGAAAAGTTAAAATCCCGTTAGGATTTTAGCCCCCGTGACTAATGAAAGTTTAAGAAAAAAAAAAAAATAAATAAAAATAAGTAGTCCAATTTACTCGGGCAACTGGATCCTCGTAAGTATTCCATCGCGTGCGGATCGGACCAACAATCTTAT
>JZSA01006072.1:0-29428 GCA_000956155.1 Cotesia vestalis
GTGTATTTAACTAATTTGTCTCCAGTGTCTTATTGTATTTTTCAGGTAATATAAATACTTAATACAATTGTATTTGTAACTTAATCCCGATTATGATAATGATAAAAAATAATCTGCTATCTGATGGCTTCTATTATTATTATTATTATTATTATTATTAATTCAAGATTATTAAGATTAATATTTCGGACAATTTATTCGATATTATCAACCAATAAGTGACTTATTTACCTTGAAAAAAACGGCAATAACGATTGCGTAATGATACACTTGGATGTTATCATACCTGTTGAGATTTTTTTTCGTTAATGAGTCAGGAAAATGATGAAGCTATTATAAATAGAAATATTATTTAATTTATTCTGCTGTTTACGCAGTAAATTTTATTTTAATTAATAACCTTGGAGTATAATTTATAACAAAACATGTTTTTAACGAAAAAAAATTGAGTGAGTAAAAAAAATGTTGAATTTTTAAAAAATGCATACGAGTAATTTTTTTAAAACAATATGCATTTTTAATAAAATTTTCTTACTCTAAAATGAACTTTTCTGTAAAAAAATAATTAATGGCTTCTATTTTCAGTGTCATAATTTTTTGGGCAGCTCAGCAATTTATTACACGTGTACGTTTTGTTAAACGCCCTGAATATTGGCTCGGATATAATTCTTGTACTGTTTTTAGCTGGAGCTCAAAACATTACGATTAACCGCTTATGCTGGCACCATTTAACACTGAATAGTCATATTTATTTTTTGTCAATCTTTATTACTACATTTTTAGTCTATCCACTAGGCTAGTAATATTAAACTGACACTAATCTGATCGAGATCCGATTGTAGTGTCTTATAATTAGCTCACTCCATAAAATTTTTACTTCTAGTCGCTTATCTTTTTCTTCTTCTTCTTCTTTTTGTTCTTTTTTCAACCAAGTTCCATTATATTATTTCAATTACATTAAATTTATTTACGTATGCTGGTTTTTTGTTGTTAATATTATCGGAGGTAAATTTAATCACGTGACACTAAGTATTCTTAAAGCGTTTTAAATAAGTCAACACTGCAGTGCTCATTCTGTGTGACGTAGTCGTGACTCTAAGCGGTCGTTGCATTTCTTTGGGTTCCGTATTTTCTAGCGGGCAATGTCCTCAAGAAAAAAAAATATTTATATAATATGAAGCGTAAAATATTTTATTTTTTTATTCATCACAATAAGTTGGAACATTTTTATTTCTTCTTTCAATAAATTTAAATCTAATATTTAAAAAATAAGCGTGCAAAGATTTAAAAATTTTTTCTCATTCAATTATTTAATTTATTTAAATATATAAAAATAGTACGCATGCTATTGAGAGTCATTAATAAAACCGAATAATATTGTATTATATTATGTATGTATATTTTAGATGTGTAGATGTCCATACGGAATGATCGGTACAAGATGACCATACGTGGCGTCCCAGATATTTAACCGAGCGAGCCATCCTACATCCATATAGAAACTTAGTATGTTGTTATATGTGTTGTGTGTCGCGGTGTAATCCAACGGTATTGAAACGATTCATTAAGAATTCATGGTATCCTTGAGCCACTGTCTTTGCCATTGGGTGTTTCTTGACACGTATGTAAAGTCAAGTCAATCTATAAGCTACCGAAAAATTTCCGATATCACACACGAGCGTGCCTAATTTATACTTACACTATTACATTTAATTAAATAAAATAAAATAACTAACGGATGAATGTTATTTTGCTTTACAGGTGTAAGATGTTTATTTGCAGAAGAGTTACCTAAGATATGAAAAAGTAACAGCGATTATTTCCCTTCCGCGTAAATTCGGTCACGGCAACGTGGGTGCAATCGGCTCTACTCGGTGTACAGGCTAATTGACGGAATTAAACGTGGGAATGCATACGCACACGATACTCGAGAATCTAAAGTACCGTGGCTATTATGTACCATGTACACACATTTATATGTTCTATATACGTTTGTTCATTATCGCTTGAACCGTTAAATTATTTAAAGCCCGCCTCACTCTTATCGCTTTTTTTATCAAAAAATAAGTAAATACAAGTAAATCATTTCTCATGATTAATGACTTCTTTTTTTTTTTTTTTTCAGTTTTAAAAATTTTAATAAATAAAAATTCCGTCAATAAATTTGAAACAATTACTCTGGGTATGTACCGTCTGTAATTGTCATGGTTAATGATTGTTTACCAGTTAAACAGCAGCTCTACTGACGGGTCGCGTTCTGAGAGAAGAACAATCGAAATCACACCCACGCAGCGAATTCACTTGCGCAATTAAAAATACGGGTATTTATACACGACTATCATGGACAAAAGATAATATAATAGTCTTAAAGTGTACTTTGTGTCATTTAAGAGTTTGCGTGTTGCTGATAGTTGTAGTAGTAGTGGTGGTATTACTATAAGCAACAACACAACACAACAGTCAAGTATATAACTGTTAATAATAATTGTGCATAGAGTCAGTCGAGTCTCTATGTGCAAGGACAAACCGCGCCTCAATACCGGACTATTTGTATATATTATTCATTATAAATTATAATAATAATAATAATAATAATAATAATAATATATTATTGTATTATATTTCGTATAATAATGTATACATATAACACACAAATAAAAGTTGAAGATAAGCTCGGGCAGAGTGACGAGAACACAGGGTATTTCCAATTCTCACCGCGCGTGTTCGCTCACGAGAGTACAGTCATCATCATTGGGTAAATTTTCTTGCTAGTACATTGTATGTAGTATATATATCGTGAGATATAATTCATATTTAAATAAATAATAGCAACGATGGGGAAAACAAAAGTATAGAGGAGAGTAATACAAGCGGAAAACTTTTCAGGTGCTTCGAGAGGCCATTTGTTAGCGTAAAATTCAATTAAACTAGATCCGAAATCCATAACTGCTTTAATTATTAACAAATAGTCCGTGTTATTTATATATAAAAATTATCAATTATAATATATACACAATTAAAATACTTGCACCAAGAAAATTTTAAGGAAGAAAAAAATTATTTTGGAGCAAAAAGAAATTTTCTTGACTTTATTCAAGAAATTTTCAATCTTCCTTAATATTTTTTTGAGCCAAGAAAATTTACCCTCTAGTCAAGAATTTTTTTTCAGTATAGAAGTGAGGCTCCATTTATTTTTATTCATAAAAAATAATTTTTTTTCAATGTTATTTTTTGGCAATTCAGTAAAAATCGATTTATTTTTAAAGAAGTAAAATTCAATAAAGGCTTTCAAATTTTAAATGGTTGAAAATATATGAAGGTCCACTTGTATATAATTACCAAATTAAATAATGATAAAGTTTTTTTTAGTCTTTTACAGTGTATGAATGTATACGGACACAAGTATTACATCTAAACTATAAAACTCTTTCCGGAGGACGGTGCACGGTGCGTTTACACTTGGAAGTCATTTCCTGGCAGCTAGCCAATGTAAACCTAAGCCGATTGGCTGCCAATAGATTCGTAGTTTCCTCTCTCTACTTTGCCCGAGTGCAATCGAGCATCCGCTCCAATTCCTTACCGGTTTCTGACAAATAACAATAATAAAGTTTGAGAAAACGAAATCCAACAAAATGTGTATACACTAGTTTTATATAAACCAAACACTGCATCTCCATCTGCATTTGCCTACTGAATAATAGGCTCTGCCAGTGAATTCCTGATAAATTCCAACGGAGAATAGCTCGGTGTTATGGCGGTAATGTGCGTTTGTGAAATGGCAAGAAGCACCTACGAGCCGCACCCTGAATGAAGTATGGCCTCCTCGGTGTTTCTTGTCTCTTGTCTCTTGACTCTTAGTAATTATCATTATTTTTATTAATAATACTATTTCTAATATTGTAGATGGATAATGAAGTGAATATGGTATCCAAGTCCATGAACGGTCAGCCATAGACTTCCCAAGTTAGTCCCACAACTCGTCTCTCGATCCTCAATCGCAATTCGCAATAGTAGTCGAACGGCTATAGTAGGTAGACAGTTACCGAGCCGTGACTGCATTTAGGTCATCGGCGAGTTATGTACGTGTCCGTTGAACCGTGCTCTCTGACGATTCATGTCGTTTTATTACTCGTATACATCCAGATACCAGTTTCTCACTCTACTACTGTACATGTCGATTATCATTATACTAAAGCTTATATTTTATTTGAATTACGTGAAGAAATACCCATTGAGCCAAAGGGTTAATCAAATAAATTCAACATATTCTTGAATTTATGTCAGAAATATATTCATATGAAGAAAATAAGTATTTTAAATTGACATAATTTTTTATGTAAAATCACAAGATTTACTCAAGAAATTTTTCCTAGTGTAATATTTAGTTACAAGTTATTTTTATAGAGTCTTATGGTGGCACTGCTGTGATTGTGTGCACAGAAAATAAAATTTACTTGAATAAAATATTTGAGTGAAAAAAATTAATAATCAAAGAAATTTTTATTGTTTCAAGTAAATTTTACTTGATTAAATTCTTTAAAATTATTTTCTTGATTCAAGAATTTTTTTCCTAATTCAAGTTAATTTTTTTTCAATGTAAATTCAAGCATTTCAATTTTTTAAAAAATTAGATTCAATTTTATTTCTTTAATTTAGATTAAAAAATATATTTTTTTTTAATTGTATATTGCCTTAAATTGTTACAAAAATTTATTTCTGTCAAGAAGTATTCAGGGAATAGCTAAAAGAAATTATAACAATAATTGCTTGTACGTAGTAATAATAATTTTATAAATTGAAGAATATAAAATTTTATTTCTACATTTTTAATTTTGTCAATTAAGATAATAATTATTGAATAATTCTTCAGAAATAATTCCATAAATTCAGTGATAATTATTAAATTGATTTATTGATACAAGATAGACGAAAAAAATGAGCACATGATGATATTATTGTCAATTTAAAAGTTATTTAAGTTATTACATCATTTAAATTACTGACAATAATAATAATAATTTTCTGTTTTTACACACATGATGTCATAAGTTGATGCGATAAAGTGTTTACAGAGCAGATAGCTGATATTGGTTTTGATATATGAAGACTTGGCAAAGGCAAGAGCGAAGAAGTAGAGTCTGAAACTTAAATGGAAGAAAAATAAAAAAAAAAAAAAAAGAAATATGTATGAAGAGAATATGTCTGTAGAATAGCTGGAGGCAGAATTACATGACATGTGGGTCATCGGTATTAGTATTATTAAGGATTACTCGAATGCGGTTAATGCTAAACTCAGCAAAGTTTAGTCTGAGATAGTACGCACACTTGTTTATTGAAGAGCATCAGTGTTGACCTCAGTTGACTTGCATCTACATCGGTGGAAAGTAATCTCAGGGACCTCGAAAGTACGGCTCAAAACCTCTTTATACTACTCGCGTAGTATCGGCGCGCGTAAACAAATTAAATAAATAAAACGGCATGCCAAGTAAGAACAAGAGACCTCTCTATACATGCCGTATATATTAATAATAATAATAATAATAATAATAATAATAATAATAATAATAATAATACACAGAGGCTTAAGTCTACTCTGCAATGTTATGTGTAACTAAATCTACAATAAGCGTCGACGTCTCGTTTTACTTGCAGGCTATTTTCGTCAATGATTCATTTAACTCACAATCAGTATAAGTACAATATACACTTAACTCCATAATATGTAATGACCGACCAACGATTCGCGTCATTCACACAATCATATTACTCAACATTGAGTTTTTTAAGACATGTGTAATAAACTATCACAAAATATCACACTTTTGTCACCAAACTTGATATCTAAAAGTTAAACGTTGGCGTTTTTTATTATCACGCTGTCTCATTTTTTTCCTTCAGACATTATTTAATATGCACCAGAGTTTTATCGCTCTTTAGCTGTTCTTTAAATATTTAAAATTTGCGTGGCACGTTATTACATTATTTTATTACTTTTGTTGCTAGCGTGCGTGGCCACCTCTCAAAGGTCAGACAGAATCGATTGGAATGTTTTAATACCAAGGAAAGTCCTCGGGTTGCAAATTCTTCAAGCTTTATTAGCCTTTAATCAATTTTATGTATACATATACTTCATTTTTGTTAAGTTTCAATTACTTCCAGTGAAAGTAAAATCTAGAAATTTATTTTTTAAACTGATATAAATGATACACATCGATGAATAATTTATTATGATTGTAATTTTTATTGTGATGCGATAAAAAATATTTTATAAAATGGAAAAATATCCATAAATTTTATCGTTAATCATCATTTTAGAAAAATTCTTGAATTAAATAAAATTTCTTAGTTAAAGAATTTTTCTACTCAAATCAAGAAGATACAATTCTTCAAAATTATTTACTTGATTAAAGTAAATTTTTTTTTTTTTCTGTGTAGTATCAAATAACAAAGTTTACGGGTTTAGCATACAGAATTAAATAATTAAATTGTACTTTATGTATTGGTTATTTGAGATCAATAATCATGTAAGTGTAGAAATAACACTGTTATCATTGATCTCAGATATCAAAGGTATTTAAACTATAATTCAACTATTTAATTATGTTAAAGTAGGCCTCATTACTCTACTATGATAATATAAGACTTGATAAAGTTTTTTAAATGGTAAAAGTTAGTATTTTTTATTTATATTTTGAAGAAAATTTATCTAAATGATCAACATTAAAACTTATTGATCAAATTATATACTTTTCATTTTATTACTTATTATTACTAATAAAAAAATTACTTTGACTCAAGAGAAGAAATCTCGATAATTTTTTAATTTCACGGTCCATTATACTTTAATTTATAAAAGTAATGTAGAAAATTTTTTTTTCTTAAAGTTCATTAAAAATAATATAACTGTTGAGAAATTTTTAAAAATCTTGAATTAAGAAAATTGTTATTAAGAATTTCACTTTGAATTAAATAAAAAAATTCATTAAACTCAAATCAAAAAAATTTCCAAGTTCAAAATTATTTCTCTTGAATCAAGTAATACCTTTTTATAATACAAAATGAAATATTTAAATTTCTAAAACAATTAAAGTTAAATAATATTTAAAAAAAAAAGATTAATTTTTGTCAAGAAAATCCAACAGCAGCTTAAAATGCATGATTTAATAGTTTGTACTGTTGCGTTAAAGTCAAACATCATTGAACCATAAAGTTCTTTTACAAATATTCAACCAGTCAAGAGCTAAACATAAACAGGTACTTGGAAGGTGGGGCGGTAGCCAGGCCAGCGTTTTATGGAGAAGTTTGATCGATGCTAAAGTATTTGAGACTAGAGTAACTGGTTTATTCAAGGGGCAAGTATCTCAATAGTCGTAGCAGTGTGACGAGGTTACGCGTTACAAAAAATAAAATAAAAGGACAAGCTATGAATTTGAGTTGGTTGCCGGACCAAAGTATCTTCGACGCTGAGAGTGTTTTCAAGGTTGAACTGCCCTTGGAGACCCAACGAAAGCTAGGGTGTAAAGCCGCGGAAGATGTATTTCTGGAGTACCCATGGGCGTATGTGACGCGAGAGGAACTGGTGATGCAATCACGCGAAAATAATTCCGGTGTGAAGTGCTGCAGAGACAAAATAGGAGAATACAAGCCGCCGTGGGTTTTAATTGGATACGCCTCCAGTGAATTGACCTCAAATAGCTTCGTAGTTTGTCTGAGTGAAAAAACAAGAGACTCAATTGTCAGGAGAAACCGAGAAATAACCAGGAAAATTCGGGAGAAAGTTTATCTGATGATTACTAAAACCAGTCGGTGTGTTGACGCTCCGTCGGAGGAAGATAAAATAGAAAATATAAATTCCAAGAAAGATAGAGACAGTTCAAGGCCCTTTTTTGAGGTCGAGCTGTGCTTTAATTCTAGTACGCGTCGTCGTCGAGCAAGAAAATTAACTGATAGAAATAGCGGCGACGCGAGAGACGGTGCGATTTATCTGCTGCCAGATTATAGAGTATATAACAACATATTCATGAGACAAATTTCTAAAGCGGTGAACACAACTCTCGAATCCTGCGACAAGAGTGTTCAGTCTTACTTGGGGTATCCCAAGAACAAGTGGACCCAGTGCGGCGAATCCAAGGACCCGGTGGAGTCTGTCAAAGAGGAGGATCAAGAGCCTGAAGGTAAAACTGACAAGCAGACGTCCGTTGAAGAAAGCAGCCCGACTGGGCTTTCAGAGGCAATGACAATCACTGAAGAAAGAGATCTAGTTGATAATGTGGAGCTGCAAGAGCCGCTGCTAGAAATAGTCTTCCCGGAACATCTTCGGGACTTAGTTGATTACGTCGGTTACAACTCGAAGATCAATATTATCTCCGACGATATAGAGGCTCTATTGAGTATAAGCACAGAGGCTTTATTGAGTATAAGTTATGCAGAAAGCGAGAGTTTTAACGAATTTAATTTTGACAAAGCGTCTTGTTATTTGATAAATCTGGATGTTACCAAGGGCAAAGTAATTTCAGATGTTTCTTGGCAACCAAGTAGAGTTGGATTAGTAGCCGTTTCGTACGTGAGTAATCCCCGATGTGATTTAGCGGAAATTTCGGATGATCCTACCGAGCTTAATAAATCAAATGATTCGACTGCCGATGGTGTGAGTAGTTTTAGCAAGACTTGTGCACTTGTCTGGTCGCTCGATGAACCACTTAAGCCCAAATTAATTCTTGATGATCCTCGTGAGATACTAACAATTTCTTTCTGCCCGTACAAAGCTAACATCCTAGTCGGAGGCGCTGAAAACGGGCAATTAATCTTCTGGGACCTGAATAATGCTTACTCGAATACCGAAGACGTCTTTAAAGATTATTATTCTGATTCAATTACTCAAGTAATTGTTTCTTCCGCTTCCTCGGATCCTTCCAAGTCTCATTTGCAGGCGATCCGAGGGATCCGATGGTTGCCACCCGAGTGTAAAATCACGGATAATGGGATGCTGGAGAAAACAGGAGAAAGCAGTAGCTTGCAGTTGATGACAGTTTCTGAAGACGGCTCGATTGGAGTATGGGATCTTCTTTGGCAGCCGAATTTGCCGTCGAACTTGGTTGCCAAAAATCTGAAGAGCTTAGTTAAGGCCGCAATGTCACTGACCGACGATCTAGAACGGCTTGACGGAGTTTTATCTCCGCACTACCGGCTCCATGTTCAGCTGCCTAAGGAAGCCTTCAACTTGACCGTCCTCGACTGCTGTTTGCCCTCGTTGGAGGCTTTTCACTCTGAAGAAATTGTGGTCAAACTTTGGGTCGGTACCGCACAAGGTCAAGTATTAGAGTGCACCTGGCACGGTCAAGAATTTGAGGTCACTGGCGAGGAGAATTGCCAGATCCTGAACACCGCTTGTGTTCACGATGGACCAGTTATCAGGATCATCCGTTCTGACCACATAGAAGAGGTCCTGCTGAGTATTGGCGGGCGTATTTTTGCAATTTGGCACCAGGACTTTGTAAAGCATCCAGTAATATGGCGGAAAGGTAAATTTAGGTACACCGCTGGCTGCTGGAGTTACACTCCTGGAGTTTTTATAATTGCCAGGCATGATGGTGACCTTGAATGTTGGGATTTGTATCGAAAGACGGGACAACCGGTTCACGTGGAGACTATTTCTGGAAAGTTGGTAACGGGACTGTTTAGAGCGCCGCGTTTATCCGACTCTAGACTACCAGTTCAGCTAGTAGGAAAGGAAGAAAGAGAAGAAGAAATAGTCAATTCAGAGTTTATCGGTATCTGTGACTACAACGGGAGCTTCCGGGTGACAAGCAGTCCCTGCCGAGGAAAGGAAAATTACAGAGCAAGAGTAGACTGGTTTAGAAAATTTGTTTGCCGAGAAGTAGAGCGCAAGAAGGAGTTTCACGGGTGGCAGGAGGATTATTTGGCGAAGGATAAAAAAGCCATCGACAGAAAAGCCGCCCGTGCCGCTCTCGAGGCCAAAAGGCGCCACGAGGAGGCGCGGGATAAATTTTTAAAGGAACAAGAGGAACTCGCGAGGATCAAAGCTGAAAAAAAGGCGCTGAAAGTTAAAAAATCCAGAGAGAGCATTCGCAAGGCGGAGAATATCGAGGTGATGAAAAATACGCTTCTGGAAAAAAAGGGGTTTGACTCCCGGGAGCTTGACAGACTGAGGTATCCACTTGTCAGGCAAGAAGAGGAAAAAACCGCCAGGATGGATAAAGCATCGGAGAAAGTTGCTGATAAAGACACTTACTTAAAACACGCGTTGGCTGTTGAGTTTCCGGAGATTGAGTCAACTGGCAAGAGAAGAGCTGTGAAAACAACCACGCCCGTTCAAGAAGAACCGGATAAAGTGATTGATGAGCTCATAGATCGTCATATGAGTAATTATTTAATAATTAGTGGTGAGGCTGAAAAGCGGCTCAGAGAATTTTCTGGTGGGCCTAAGTTTGACTGGAATGCGGTGATGCGTGAAGGGATGCGCAGGAAATTTAATTTTAAAAAAAGTTTGGAAAATCTTTAATTATGATATTATATTAAAATAAAGAGGCGCACGCGCCTCTAGTCCTTTGACTTTTTTTTTTATTTTATTAATTGCAAATAAACGACTCTAAGTTACCTAGCCATTCGCAATAGGTGAGCTACAATTCTTTTAAAAAATTTTTCAAAAAAAAATTTGACTCACCAATGAATTTTTTTGCAAGTTACAGTGTTTTCAGATTTCATATGAAAATTAACTTAGCAGATAATTGATAATTTTTAAGAATTTTTGTAGTAAATAAATTATGACAAAAAAAAAATTATAAAAAAAAATTGACATTTCGAAATTTTAAAAAAACTACAAATGCAATTTTTTTTTAATATTTTTTTGGAGGAAATTTATTTGTTAAAAAATATTCAAAAATTGTCAAGTGACAGCTAACTTTAATGTCATGATTTCATACATGAGGGACAGGAAAATTTTTTAAACTATTTTGGTGTTTTTCCGTTTTTATTGCACTTGATAAATTTAAAAAAAAAATGGAATTAATCTCCATTAAATTATCTTGACAATAATCTGCAAAATATTTCGATTCCGTGAACTAACAAGTATAAAATAATAAAAATAGTTGCCGAAGTTAGGCAAAAAAAATTTTTTTCACTCTCTGATGCTTGATTGCTTCGCAATTGATGATTGAAAATTGTCAAGGAGATCGACTGGGAATTTTGTTAGAAATTATAATTACGCAATAACATAAACACCAGGAAATAAATGCACAAAGGTTTTAAAGCCCACGCGTAATTAATATTCATTCCCGAAATTTAAAGCTACCACCCACTCAAACGCCTACTGACGAATTCTCTATTTACTAGTTGCGTAATGCAATATATTACATGTTTGTTAGTATAATAAGTAATAAGGTTTATGTACATTAATAAGTGACATTGTATATTTGCATGTTTGGGTATGTATATATAAATACTCATGTAACTTTGTTATTTATTTCAGGGTCTTGGCATTATTTGTATGGCATGCGCGTCTCCGGTGTATAATTCTGCAGCGAGTTGGTTCCTATTTGTTGCGACGGCATCCTTCATAATCACCCTTGCTTGGGTCTTTGTTTATCTCTTGTCGCTGAGGGAGGCATTAACAATACGTATTCACTGGATTTTGACGGTAAATTTTTTACGATAAATTATTTAATAAATTTTAAAAACAGTACAAATATTACTTATCAAATTTTTTTTTTCATAGATAGTATCATAAAACTTTTTAAAATTAAATTAAACTTTTTCAATTAAAACTCAACATTGAATAAATTTAACTTTAAATTTTAAACTTAAAACTTTTTCTTCATACTTTGCATGAAATTTTATTTTTCACTCAGTAAATTTTTAATAAATCTGTCAGTCTTTAACTGTAAAGTCTTAAACTGTGAATAAGTTTTGATAGAAACATAAGTTTCATAGAGAGTAGTGTCTTGAATCTTGTTAATTATGTATTTAAAAAAAAATATTTTATAAAAAAATATTTAATTTTTTTGGAATAAATAATATTAATTAGCAACCATGCAGTCACTATGTGACTGCCGTGAGTGATGAACTAGAAATAAATAAAATTTTGCTTTATTAAATAATGAATTTTGTTAAATTGCACTGTACTTTCTTGCACTATTGACGTTTTTAAAGATATAAGCTCATCCTGATGTTACACTCATCAAGAGCTTTCATTTGAGTACTCACATGCATTTTGATATATTTTTGATATATACATATATATAAATATATGAAAAATTGATGTGGGTACTTAAATGAAAGGTCTCGATGAGTGTAACATCGGGATGAGCTTATATCTTTAAAAATGTCAATAGTTCACAAGATACACGGTCATTTCTTAATTATGTATCTAGAGATAGAGTATTTTCGAATGCAGCCTAAATACTTATCATAATAAATATGACTATCCTGGATACAAAATTTTTCTTATTTTTTTAATAATATAAATAACAATAAATATTTTTCAGGAATTATTAAACACAGGAATAATAACTATCCTGTACACCATCGCGTTTATTGTCCAATTAGCGGTCTGGAGTTCTTATACCAACAGTCAGTGGAGTCCTAAATCATCTAATATCGCTGCCGGAGTAAGTATTACAACTTTATAAGTTATGTTATTTATTAGGGAGTATATTACCTGTTAATAATTTATTTAATGTCCTTCCCCAGGTGTTTGGAATCTTCAATACCATAGCTTATGCTGCGGGAACGTACTTCCTCTTTGTCGAACACAAGAGCAATAACTCACAGTGAGGATAGAGTACCTGTTTAAATTTTAAATTGTATCAGCATCAACTTGTATTCAGGATTGTTTCCTGCAGTTTAACTGAGCCATCAGCTGTTCCAGGTCTTAATGCTCCAAATAGAGACTCTACTTTTTAAATCAATAAATATATTTATATTTACGTAAATCATAATAATAATAATAATAATTATTATTATTATTATTTAAAATTTTTAAAGGCGAATCGGTTAATTTACTCATACTTCCTCACACTAGATTTTATTATAACTTTTCAATCAAAATCTTTATTTTTAATCCTTCTTGTGTAATTATACGTCCGCAATTATTTACCGAAAATTGTTATAGGATTTATGAGTGCGACTGATAGAGTACAAAGCGCGAAGATATTATTTACCAACGTTGCTGGGTATTAAGAGACAATTTTAATGGTTTATTAATTCACCAGCAGTTTTTAAAATCAGTCACAAATTATAAAAACAATATTATGTTTCTAAAGCTTACTAGTTAGTTATATTTGTTTATCACATCATTATTTTTTTTTTTTTTTCTATACTTAATCATCAATTCATATGACAATTTGTATATCTTATTTTTATTTACAATTAGTCACAGTAATTATTACTACAATAATATACGTATGGTTACAATAATAATATATTTATAAATATGAATACATTTGTACTCGAAATTTAATTTACTGCAAGTCTTATGTACATAGACTACATAAATTTAAAACTCTGGCGTTACGATTTAAAATAATAATAAGACATCTGATTTTTTTTTTTTTAGTTATTAAAAAAATTAATTATAACTAAAAAAATATTTTTAAAAAATTATACTCAGTAGATCATTTTTTTTTTCGAGAAGTGGAATTTTCTAAAAAGTTTTCTTTATAATTATTTCTGTCCAAAAAAATTCTAAAAATTATCAGATGTCTGAGAGATTCAATTTAATTAATTATGTTATTTTACAATAAAATTAATATAATTTGGATCTGTCAGAGTTTACCAATTAAAAATACAAAAGCTTTATAAATAAATTTGTATTTTATAATTATACAGAAAAAAAGAACAAAGTTTTAATTCACACGTAATTGAAGAATAAATATAAAATAAAATGTGACTTTAAGTGCCTTACTGAAGAAATAGTGAAAGTAGATTTTTAAAGTTTTAATAAATAATTTTGCTACTCATTTAATTAAAAATTATATAAATACGTCAATCACAGTCTAAATAATTACAAACATCGAAGGTAAAAATAAAAAAATTATAGATATAAATCAGTTTATATTAAAAAGTCTAAAGAGGAAACATCGATCGTTGCATTTAGATAATTATTGTATTAATTATAAATGAAAATCATATAACAATGTTGTAAAATTATATCCACATATTTATCGTTAATTATTAAAAGAATATAAATTTTGTTCACTCATTTTATTTTATTTATTTGTAAGTTATGGATGATTATTAATAAAAAAATATAGTGTGAATAGTTTGTTGTTATTTTTCGTTAATTGCCTGGTCCTTAATTTTTAGATGAGAAAAAAGAAATTGAACGAGTCATTTAATCGGCAGTAATCGATTCGGATTTAATAAAACTTAATGAGTTAATCAGAAGAATTAAAATATAAATTACATGAAATCTTGAAAAGGCTGAAATTTAAGTCAATATCTTTGCAATGACACTAAATTTCACTAAAAAAAACCCGATTTTATCATATGACTATCCTGGATACAAAATTTTTCTTATTTTTTTAATAATATAAATAACAATAAATATTTTTCAGGAATTATTAAACACAGGAATAATAACTATCCTGTACACCATCGCGTTTATTGTCCAATTAGCGGTCTGGAGTTCTTATACCAACAGTCAGTGGAGTCCTAAATCATCTAATATCGCTGCCGGAGTAAGTATTACAACTTTATAAGTTATGTTATTTATTAGGGAGTATATTACCTGTTAATAATTTATTTAATGTCCTTCCCCAGGTGTTTGGAATCTTCAATACCATAGCTTATGCTGCGGGAACGTACTTCCTCTTTGTCGAACACAAGAGCAATAACTCACAGTGAGGATAGAGTACCTGTTTAAATTTTAAATTGTATCAGCATCAACTTGTATTCAGGATTGTTTCCTGCAGTTTAACTGAGCCATCAGCTGTTCCAGGTCTTAATGCTCCAAATAGAGACTCTACTTTTTAAATCAATAAATATATTTATATTTACGTAAATCATAATAATAATAACAACAATTGTTATTATTATTTAAAATTTTTAAAGGCGAATCGGTTAATTTACTCATACTTCCTCACACTAGATTTTATTATAACTTTTCAATCAAAATCTTTATTTTTAATCCTTCTTGTGTAATTATACGTCCGCAATTATTTACCGAAAATTGTTATAGGATTTATGAGTGCGACTGATAGAGTACAAAGGGTGAAGATATTATTTACCAACGTTGCTGGGTATTAAGAGACAATTTTAATGGTTTATTAATTCACCAGCAGTTTTTAAAATCAGTCACAAATTATAAAAACAATATTATGTTTCTAAAGCTTACTAGTTTAGTTATATTTGTTTATCACATCATTATTTTTTTTTTTTTTTCTATACTTAATCATCAATTCATATGACAATTTGTATATCTTATTTTTATTTACAATTAGTCACAGTAATTATTACTACAATAATATACGTATGGTTACAATAAATGTATTGTTTAATCATTACGCAAAAAAATGATAAGCAATGATTCACACAATGTCTATTAATAATTTTTTATTAAGTCACAACTATTTTGGCTTGGGGTAAGAAAGAAGATCGTATATCGTTAGCAAGTGGGTCGCTCCACGAAAACATAGCCTTGTGCTACTTTCCCACTTGCTGGTGTGCTGCCGAATATATAGTTAACGTAAACAACGATAATGAACTACCTGTTGGGCGTCATTTTGAATTCGCTAAAAATTTTATTGATATTGTTGTAGCATAATAAATGACACTATTAACGTATTATTATTTATTATTTATTACTTTGGTTTGCAGGCTTGGAAAGTGAAAGGAGTATTATCATGTCGCATACAGTCACAATGAGAACCGCTACGGTGACCACGACAACCTCGAGTATTATTATCAACACCGGGTATTTAAAGACTTATCGAGGGGTTTTGAAGCTCTTGGAAATGGTGTGTTTTTAATTTTTTTTTCTATATTTTTAGATAACTTTATATCTTGTGCTGATGAGTAATCGCACGCTTAAAAATTTTATGAGAGTAACTAATACCTCGTAAAAAATCCATAAAATGAAATTTTCTTGGAATCTTAATTATTATTAAATATTTGACAATTGTAAATAATTTTTTTTTTTCTATAATTTTCTATAAACATTTAAAACAATTCTATAAAGATTTTTTTCTACAATTTTAAATAAGCAAAAAATCATAAGAGACTGGATATCATCCCAGATTATACTCAGTGATATCTGGGGTGAAAAAAAATTTTAGATAGTAGTTAAAAAAATCCAGATTATACTGTGTGATATCTGGATTATACTCATTATAATCCAGATTATACTAGCTACTATCTCGATTTTTTTTCACAAAGGATGATATTCAGTGTAATCTTGTTCTTACCCTGTAATATAACAGAAAATATTTCTTATAATTTTTCACGTAAAATTTTGATTATTAAAACTTATAACTAATTTTTTTAATTTTATTATTACAAATTTTTTATTTGACTTTTTATCACAATTTCGCCTAAAAAATAAGAGAAGTCTTATTATTTTTTTAATTTAATTTTCTATAAAAAATTACCAGTAAAATTAACAGACACTTGATAATTTTTTCATTTTTTAGATAAATTTTTCTTACTTTAATAGTAATAAAATATTTGATCTGTAATTTATATTTTAAACTTAAGCAAAAAAATTTAAACATCTGTTTTCTTTTTTAGCTAATAGGAGCAGTATCTGTAGGAATAATGGGACATCATATGGATCGATCCTATCCTTATACAGTTCCTAATCAATTCTTCATAATGATGGCCACAACATTTATGATAGCGACGTTTCTATTATTATTGAGCTGCTTAATTTCCATTCCCACTGAATCTATTATCTCGAAAACTATTTATGTAAGGTTTTTTTTTACATTTACATTTTTATTTATTAATTATATATTTATGATATTGATATTGATATAACTAAGTGTTTACATAAATGTAATTGGACATATTCAAATGAAGTTATACAATTTCAGGAAGTTATCTATCATGCAGTCGCATTTGCATTACTTCTTGCCGCCTCTTTAAATCTCATGGTGAGAGTGACTGACCGTTATAGCCGACAATCAGAATATGAATTATTGTTAGGCGCTTCTGTAAGTTATCTATTAAATTGCATTATTTTTTTTTGTAAATCAATTTTTTTTCAAATTTTTTAATTCAATTTTTTTTACAAATTAACTCATAAATGTTTCTTTGTTTATGCAGATCTGTGGACTTGTAAACTGTTGCTTGTATTTCTTCAGCACCATTATTGCTCTCAGGATGTACAGAGGGCTCTAAATACTTG
Organism: Cotesia vestalis; assembly: GCA_000956155.1. NCBI lineage: Eukaryota > Metazoa > Arthropoda > Insecta > Hymenoptera > Braconidae > Cotesia > Cotesia vestalis. Next base: position 17,363 of record JZSA01006072.1, read on the forward strand.
AAATCGAAGAAAATACCAGAGTACTTGAAGATTTGAAATATTTTTTATATAAATATTTTACACAGTTCATTTTCTCATCACGTCACAAATAACCAAGTCTGAACTTACAAAACACTATGCGTATAAAATTTTTATATAGCCTTTTGATGAAACACGAATATTTTTATAATTTTATTCGGAAAATTTTTAATGATGAAGATACATGTTATCTTCAATTTTGAAAGATTTTATGCTCAGATTTATGATGTTTTCGTAATACATTAATTGGTTTTTACATGTCTATTTTTATTTTTCTTAAAAATTTAATTTAAAACGCCCTAATATAAATTTTTATATACAACATGGGTTAGAACTCTTATTTTTGGATTAACGTATCCAAAGAAAAATTTTTTAATTTAATTTTTACTAAATGAAAAATTGTTCATTAAATTAATTTTAATTCTTATTTATTTAATGTTAATTTTAGTTTTATGACTAATAGAATTCCTTATTTAATTTATCAGATGCTCAAAATTATTTTCTTGAGCAATAATTAATTTTAAAAAATTTGTTCAATTTATAATTTTTCTTAATTTTCATGAATACTTTATAAAAAATATAAAGTTCTAAAAACTTAAAAACAATTTTTATATTAAAAATTTTACAAACGTACAAAAAGTGTTTAAATATAAAATATAACTTTGTTTCAACTGCCGGTCACACTTATATATTTTATTAATAAAGTATTAATAAATTTTATTAAAATATTTATAACAATATTTAATTAACCGATAAGGAATATTTATTCTAAGAAAATATACTCAAATTTGTAATTTATTATAAATTTAAAATATGTATCTACTTAAAAAAATATTTAAAAACGACTCAAGGATTTTTCGCCAAATCTTTTCCTGCTAAGATAGAAATAAAAATGAAAGCAAGACAACTGTCATGTCTAAAGAAGTCTTAAACTTTTTTTATTATTTTCCGAGGTTTAAGCAGTAGCTCGTGGCGCGTGCCGAAAATAACTTGACTTCGCGGCTGTTGTGTCGGATCAACGCAGGGGGTACCAAGGCACGCGATCAAGCTCTACGTGGGCACCCTCCAGTATCTTTTTAAGAGTTGATCAAACTAGATCGAACCTAGACATTTCTTCTTTCGACTCCTAGCTATTAATCTCCATCAATTATCAATTTTGACGATATAAAAAATTATAAAAAAAAAATATCAGTTAGACAACAAGAAGACACGATGGTGAAGACCAACAACGGTAGACCTACCATTCGAATTGCTCCGGTTGAAACTCATTCATCTGGTGGAATACAGTGCTGTTGGTGTAGATGTTTCACCTGTATACACATTGAGTTCATGAAAACTTTGCCGGGTGCTGTCAAAGTCGCTGAAACGGTAATTTTTATTTCTTTACATTCAATAGGATAAATTAAAATTAAACAAATAATCATATTTATTTTATAAAAAAATGCCTTAAAAAGTTTCTCCTAATAATTTTTTTTTTTTAATTTTCTCATGTGAAATTTTTTAATTAAATTTAATTATGACAATAAAGTTAGAGCGGACATCTAAAAATTTTTAGAAATTTTTTTATTGAAAAAATTATTTAAAAAAAATTAATTGAAACAATTTCACTTGTAGAAAGTTTTAAAAATTATACGTGCAATTTTGTAAAAATACTTTTTTTGTTCTAATTTAATTAATAAAAAAAAAATCTATTTTTTTTTTATTAAAAATATTTCTAAAAATTCTTCAGTTAAAATTTTCAGCTTTTTTTAATCAGATAATTAATGGTTTTAAATTTATGTCATTTATTCTTAAAATTTTTTATATTTATACTGAAAATTGCACACCTCAGGTGTGCTAGCATTTAACTTACCTCAGATGAATCATTTAGAATTTTTTCATTATTGAAAAGTGGTGCTCATTGTTGACTTTAGGGGAATATTTATCTGAAAATAAAAAAAAAATTGTTTACTTTTATAATTAAAAGGAAAAAACAAAAAAAAATATTTTTTTAAATAAAATTCATCGACTGAAAACTGAAAAAAAAAATAAGTTAAGAATAAAATGACATTGCGTCGAAATAAAAGCTAAAAATTCAAAAAAAAAAATAAATTAATAAACTATTAATTTATTTATTTAACTGAAAATAAAAATTACTTAATTATAAAATTGTAAAAAATAGGTAAATTTTTATAAATAAATTAAAGAAAAAGCAATTAAAATTTAATAGACAATAAAATAATGAAGAGTCAATGCCAAACAGCTGAAAAAATTAATTAGATTTTTTTTTAAATATTCAGTTTGTATTTTTAAACCCATAATTACTTCAAGGACATGTGCAATCATGATAATTGAAAGTACTATACCGGGATTGTCATTGTGTCGCTGACACAATGACTTTTACTACTGAGTTTTTTACAAATCAATTTATTAATTATTACTGATTAATTATTTTAAATTACGGCGAGGATAATTTATTTAATATTTAATTTCTCAGCGACTCATCTAACAGCTAAATATTTATTCATACAGATAAAATTTTTTTAATTGACATTATTGAGTGCGAAGAATATTAAAATTTAATTTATTTATAAAAATCTGATTAATTATAAATATTGTTAAACAATTTAATAAAAAATAACTAAATAAATGCTCAATTAATGAACCTCGTTTTTAATTATTCATAAATAAAATATGATGTATTTCTTCTTTATTATTAAAGAGACAACTTCAAGTTAAAAAAAAAAAAAATTGCCAGCATGAATTTAAAAAAATTGTTGGTTAAATTTAAAAATGTATAATATAAATATAATTATGCTCGAGGAGCAGGTGATTATGGAAGCGATTATTGATCGCTTCTAATGCTCGGGGACCTGCGCGCTTCAGTATTTTGGCGTCGACAACACAAACGTCATGTTTTATTTAGACTTTTGTATTTTTATCAAATTAGTAGTGATATTAAATTTTGCAAACAGTGAAAATTTGTTGGTCCAGACCGGAAAATTCTCAGAAGACGATGTGCAAATTTGCTTGGATAGTTTTGCGGTCCACACGGACAAAATAATACGGACCCAAGACTCACTAGCTCTCGGGGCCAAGTATCTGATGGAGGCCGAGGTGGACAATCGACAAGATTGTTTGAAACTTTGTTGCAAAACCAATGAGTGCGATGTTTTTGTCTTTGAAGAAAAGGTTTTTATTTCTTCATTTTATTCAGAATTATTTTTTAATCTAATATTAGATTAAATATAATCTTATTATTGTAGTTGTATAGATTCATAATATTTGACACAATTAAATTTTTTATAAAAAAAAATTATATTATTAATTTACTGAGTTATCAACTTCAACTTTAATGATAAAATAAAAAATTCATGGGTTATTATTTATCATAAAATATTTTTTTAAATTCTTGTAGTAAAAAAATGAGAACATGGTTGTTGTAAATTTTTTAATTTACAAGAATAAAATAAAAAAAATTTTATTAAACAATTAATACTGTATTTTTTTAAATTCTAATTATAAAAAAAGTTTCTTTAATAGTTTAGTATGAATTTTATTGCTATTAAAAAAATTTTATAAAAATCTCACTAGAGTAATAAATTTTTTTAAAAAAATTTCCAACAACCATGACCCAACTTTGTTATTGTACCAAAACAATTTTTTACCTAAAAAAAACTAATCCTATAAACATTTCCCAGAAACAAGGAAGCTGTTATTTATTCCACTGCGGGCCGCCTCACGACTTCAAATGTAAATTTACCAGTCACGTAAATTACAGCAGCGCAGTGCTGACGAATCTGAACATCAGATCTCACACGCACTCGGAGGAGCAAATGCGTCATAGTCAGCAGGAACACGAGCTGAAGTCGCTGAGAAAAATGGTGGAGAGACCGCTGGAATACTCGTACACACCAGCGTCAATAGTAATCCAGCCAGCGACGGAAATTCCAGAGGTGATAAAGCCAATCCCGACCACCTCTCGACCAATAAAGCCTGGATGCAGCCGAAACCAGTACGAGTGTCGCAGCTCCCACGATTGCATAGCAATTTACAACGTCTGCGACGGGATTCCCCAGTGTTCGGACGCCTCCGATGAGGCCAGCGACCTGGGGTGTCCAACGGAAAAACCCACGTCTCCCCCGGTCGCCGGACCGCCCAGACCACCTCCCCCGCCTCCAGAGCCTCCGGTTCACGAGCCTCCGGCCCTCGAGCTCAAATATCCTCTCCATTATAAATACCCACCCGTACAAAGGTTCGGGAATCCCGAGCTGGCCAAAACCTGGCACCAGGTCTACCCCCAGCAGACTGTCCAGTATCCTCTGCCTCAAGTACCTAACTACGGACCCGGCTATGTCAACGCCTGGGACTATCGGCAGATGTACGACCAGCAGACGGCTTTTAACAAAGACGCTTTTCCTGTAAATCCGAAAGACAACGGGCTGATGCCGCACTACGCGGAAAGACAGCATATTTTTAATCATAAAAGACCTGGCGGTGATAGTAATCCTGAAGAAACTCCTTACCTTGACCCCGAACGCTTCGATCCTTACTACCCCAGGCAGCTCCACGAGTCCTGGCAGCAACCAGGTCCTCTTCCTGATGCTCCCAAGTTAGTTGTCACCATTCCTCCCGTTAGTTTAGCGAGAAAAGAGTCTCGGCTTGATGGAAGTCATCCTGATGCTAAAAATGATAAGGTGATTAATTTATTTTTATTTTTATTAAATTAGCCGACATTTAAAAATTTTTAGAATTTTTTTTTCTTGAAAAAATTATTACAAAAAAATTAAAAAAAAATTTGCACGTGTAAAAAACTTCAAAAACTGCAAGTGCAATTTTTTTAAAAATTTTTTTGTAATAATTTTTTCAATAAAAAAATTTCTAAAAATTTTTAAATGTCGGCTAACTTTATTTTCATACTTCATTATCATATTTTTTAAGTATATTTTTTTAGGACTCTAGTCACTTTAAAATACACTGAGAAAAAAAAATACTTTTACTCAATTAACAATTTTTTGGTTCATTAAATTCGATGTCGATCTAATATTCTATTATTATTAATTATTAATTTCTGAATAGAAGATCATCAATATTTATCTCTGGATAATGCACAGAAAAAATAATAAATTTGAATCAAGAGAAAAATTCTTAAACCAAGAAAATAATTTTGAAAAATGTCATTGTCTTGAATCAAGACGGAAAATTTTTGAAGGAAGTAAAATTTACTTAAACCAAAAAAAATTTTTTCACTTAAATCAAGAAGATAAAATCCTTCAAAATTATTTACTTGATTCAAGTAATTTTTTTTTCTGTATAGATAAACAAGAGAATAGCTTTATTTAAATTAAATAAAAATTATTTCAATTAATTTAACAAGTTTTTGAGCTATGAATATACAATCGTGGTCATTAATTTAAGTATGTTTTTTACTGGAAAATAGCCGTTTTTAAAATAAAACGTTTATCAACTCTAAATTTAAAAATTATTAGATAATTTAATTTCTAAAATTAGTCGCAAATAATAAATGATCTTAATTTTTTTATATTATTTTGATATGAAAAATCATATAAATTTTATCTGATTTTGTCTGATGTTAGGCTACTATTAAACAGAAAAACACTTCAATGCTTGTAAAGATCGACCATCCTGCCCCACCGTCCATCTTACGGCTTAAAATAAATTTTAATATTTTTATAAATGCAATTTTTTCAGAACTAATTTATTTTTAAAATAAAACCAAAAATAGTTTAAAAAAAATCTTCAAGATTTCTTGTCAAAAATTCTTAAAATCTACTTGAAAAATAAATATATAAAATGAAATTAAGAAAAGAAAGTTGAAAGATTACATTTAAATATCATTGCATATAAATCAATATGATTTTAATCTAAAACAAAAAAAATGTTTAGAAATTAATAAAAAGTTTTCTTTTGATTAAAAACTCTTTACTCGAAACATAAATTATAATTCTACTTAAAAATCATGAGTCAATAAATTCTTGAAGCTTATGAAAAAATGTAAAAGCAATGTCAAGGTGAATGATAAGTAATTCACGATTTGAAAATAATTAGTGTTTAAACGTACTTAAAAATTAATAAATTGTAATTTAAAAATGACCTTGAATTAAAAAAATTATTACTATTGCAGGATTTACCTCTTTATATATTTCTGACTCACTTAGTCGTGGTTGGTAGTGCTCGGTAGTTAGAATAGTCATTCTATACAACGGTGATGCTGATTGAAAGTTGCAGAGAATACTATAAGTAAAATAATTACAGCTCAGAGATTATAAATTAACAATAAATTAAAATTTATCTCTTAGTCGGCATTTAAAAAAAAAAAATAATTAATTCATTGAATATCTGAATTTAAATCGAAGCATTGAAATAATTGACGCAATTATACAGCACAGGGGACCCTTGGATATAAGTGTAGACTCTACTCTTGAGATTTCCGGTCTGATCACCCCCATGTGTATGATACGTGCAGCTATTCGTGTTATATGTACTTATACTGACATGAGTTTCTTACCAAAAGCATCAAGACCCCATGAGTCATTGACGTCACCACATCCTGAGCGGTTTCCCGTCTCAATAATTTTTTCTTCGACCTCATGAATCTACCGCATGCTTACGCTTTTCTCTGTCTGTCAGAAGTTTATTATTTCGCTTGACCATTTTATTTATAATTCATACTTCTTTTAAAATGAAAAAAGTACAAAAAAATATTTAAATTTGTGAAAAGTCTGAGGAAAGAGAAACTGATTTTTTGTATTCCAGGTGTACAAATAGTGATTATAAACTATCAGACATATTATGTTTTTTCTTTTCTTTAAAATTTTTTTATAATTTTTTCTTTCAAATTAAAAAAATTTTTCTTAATTTCTTAAATTTATCTTCTCTTTGCAGATGCTATGTATTGTATAAAATTGTTATTGCTAAACATTCCACACATAAAAATGTAGCATACTGTTGTAAATTGCAGAGGGCGTTTCTTTACAAATAAATAAATATAATACTGAAGTTAGCTGTCAAATATTTTTAATATTTTATAACAAATTAATTACAATAAAAAATGTTTTTCAAAATTTCAATTAATAATTTTTTTTTTCAATTTTCATGAGTGGAATTTTTTTATTAAATTTTTTTTCATAATAATTTCATTGCTTAAATTTGTTTGTTAAATAAAATATATAAATGGTTATAAATGACTACTAAATTTTTAATATCATGAATTTTTGTTACAAATAATTTATAATTGAAAAAATTATTTAAAAAAATTCGCACTTATAATTTCTTTTTATTTTTTACATGTGGAAATTTTTTCATTATATTTAATTTTTATAAAAATATAAAAAATTGTTAAGTATCATAAATTTACTAATTTAAATTTTACTCATTGCTAATTTATCATTTCTTCTTTTAATTGTGTCTATACTTTGACTTTGTTTTGTTAAATAAGTGATTTTATTTATTATAATACGATTATGATATTTTAATATTAAAAAAGTGGGAAGTACTGTAAAAGAATCTTCTCAAATTTCCAGTTTTATATAGTCATGTAAATAATATCAAATGATAAAAAAAAAAAAAATCCTATTGAGTTACAAGAAATATTTTGATAATACTTGTTATTTTTAATTAAATATAGATAAAAATTCCTGGATGACAACTGAAACTTCAGTGACAGCGGAAAAAGAAGACACGATTTTTACTCTTATCGTGGTGGTTGTCGGTATAATAGTAGCGATAATAATTCTATTTTCTATGGGCGTATTTCTGGACTGCAGGCATCAGTAAGTCTAGAATTATTTACTGAAAACTTTTCGAATAAATTATTGATTAATTTACTTAAATACTTTAGAAAGAATACTACGAAGAATAATAAATCATTGCGCATGAAAGCGCCTTCGCTGACGCGCAAAAAGAAGATAAAGGATGACAAAAAATCCTTGGCCTCAGACATGTATTCCAGTGGGATGACAGATTACGGAGCTGGCGCGTTGGACGCAGTGGTTTAATTTAAAAGGAGAAAATATTATAATTTTAAATTAAGATAAGGTATTATCATACATATTTGAATTTCGGCACGGAATATGCTAAATCGGCATTGTTATCTTACCAGAGAAAAATAGCGTGTTGACGTCAGAGAAAAATTATTAGCTCTTTTCAATACAAGTCATACCGATTCGGTAACTCAATTCCGCAACGCAAGTATTTTGCCGATTTCGGATAAAATTATAATTGACTGTGATATCTATAAATTATTATTTTGTACGTCAGTTGCTCAAACGTCACAATACGATTACAATAGTATTTTAATTGTATATGTATATATGTACACAAGCAAACAATAACAATATCAGTGTCTATCCTTTTAAATAACTGGTAGCGTAGATCGTAGGCATTATTTACAGATAATCTCGTTCTTAAATAATATTTATAGCGACGTGTGCCATATCCACACGGATTAAATTTTATTAATTATTTTAGCTAACAAAACTTAAAGGTATACTTGGTAAATAACGATGGATTAATAATTATGTGTTTTTTTTTTGTAACAACGTAACATACTACTGGTACAGCATGATATCACGAGGACAGCAGCCACTTCACTTCTCTCGAATCTCTCTCTTACGTTCGCTAAAAGTCGAGAGTTATGAAGCACTGAGCATTGTCAGAGCACGACATTCATCTCCGAGCAATTCATTCTTGTATTACCGCTACTGGGTGAGCGAAGTCGCGATTTCAACGGGGGTGCTTACCATCCCTCTCTCTGACTCTGCTCCATTATTTTTAGATGCAGACCCTGCTTTCATTTTTAGCTCAAGTAATTTTGTTTTAATTCAATAATTTCTTGCCAATTAAAATTTTAAATAATTATTTATCTTTCTCAGTTAGAACAAACAGTTTTATTATTTATAAATATATTCATGTCAAAATGATTTCCCAAGAGAAGACACCCTAAAGATCACGGTAATATATAAATAAATGCATGTTTTTACTAGATAAAAAAGTAAACAAAATAGAATAAAACAAAAAGGCTTAAATAAACAAAAATAATTACTCCCTAACATTAATACATGTCCTTTGTCTTTTTTTCACCACAGGTTCTCTTTGTCCCCTTTTACATCATCAATTTAGTGTAGGCTAGTGTACTCTCGTACTCGATGAAACCGCGAGCGACATTACACCGCGTATTGACACTGTACCAGCACACCGGCTGGACAAGCACCACTCTGTAATGTAGAAGGCTAATGGAAGAAGTCACGCAGTTCCATTGTCACCGAAACAATGTGCCATGAAAGCAACCAGCCACCGAGTAACCAACCAGCCAACCACTATCGTAACATGTACCGTTCAAATGAACTCAGGCAAACGTCAAGCATTTTTTTTCTATGTCCATTGTGAAAATATATATATATATATATATTGTTCTTTCAGTGTAATGGATGTTGACTATTGATCCATTGGCATTATGCACTATCTCATAATATGATATTTTTTAAAAATAACTATATCATGTAAATATTTATCTCAGTAAAATTAGTTCAAGGATTTGTGTCATTTTTACGATTGGAATTGTTATAAGTCATCATCATTATTTTTATGAAGCATATAAGGAAAAAAACAAAATTACACTGCATATCCTCCCATATTATACTCAGTGTTATCTGTAGTGAAAAAAAAATTTCAGATAATACCAAATATAATCCAGATTATACGAAGTGATTTTTGGACTATACTCAGTGTAATCTCCGATTTGACCAAGTAATTTTTCTAGTTATACCGGGTAGGATTTATAAATTTTTTTTTAAATTGTGATTATCAATTTTTTTTCAAATTGTTCATTTTTTTATGTAAAAAAAAAAAAAGTATATCAATAAAATCAAATAGGAATTTCGTTAAAAAAAAAATGAAAATAAAAATGGTTGACCCCACTTGTAAATATTTACGAAAAATGTAAACTAATTACCTGATTATATTCATCTTGTGATAGGAAACGTTCGCGCTGGATTCGCGTCATATAGAGAACATCAGTATCAGGAAGAACTTCTTCAAGACTCGCGAATTTCTCCTGAGGAATTCCTCGCTGAGCTACGTAGCTCACTACATGTTCCGGCATACCTAACCCGGGTGGACTGACGTACCTCAGATTGACGTTGTACAGCGTGAGTAATCTCGCAAGAGAATGCACAGTTCTCCCGTGCTTCAAGTCTCCGACCATAGTAATAGTGAGACCATTGACAGTTCCTATTTCCTCGCGGATTGTGAATATGTCAAGTAAAGCCTGTGTAGGATGTTCACCAACACCGTCTCCAGCGTTGATCATGGGCTTACGACAATGCTGAGCAGCGCGAGCGACAGCACTCGGTTCAGGGTGACGTAGGACGACGGCATCTGCATAACCAGCCATCACGGCGACTGTGTCTTCAAGAGTTTCTCCTTTTTTGACCGAGGAAGTTGTGCCGTCCATATGAATAACACGTCCACCGAGACGCAACATTGCTGCTGAAAAACTGCAAGATGTCCTCGTGCTGACTTCGTAAAATATTGATGCCAGAATTTTTCCCCTGAGAAAATGGTCCAGCGAGCGTTCTTTCATGACAGCTAAGCGGAGAGTCTGAGCAGTGTTGAATATGTCATTGAGCTGTTCTTTAGAAAACATGTCAGCGGTGAGAATGTGTTGCCCGGCGAGTCCGTGGCTGTTCTGTAGATGAACTGTCGGGGGCAATTGATTGAAAATACGCTGGTCTTTGGAGACTGTCGACAGCAATGGTGATATACACCGCTGGGTGGGTTTCACAGAATCTCGCGCTTCAACTTCAGATGTCGAGTAGACGTTTCCTTTTCCTGACTGGAATAAATGAGAGAAATCGTTGGTTTCAACCGAGATCTCTTGAACTCCGTTGAGTTTTTCGTAGTTGGGAGATAAAAGACGTTCGAGCACGGAATTTGGTCGGCTTATAACGTCAACTGTAGGTGCTTGAGGATGAACTTGACTCTTGGCGAGTCTTTGGATTTCGCGTATGTCTTGTCCAAAGCCTGGGTTAACCAGAATCTGTCCTTCGACGTAAGCGACTTCTCCTCTCAAAACGACTCTGTGGACACGTCCACGCAATTTCATTCCGGCGAACGGCGTCCACTTGGACTTGGTAAATGGCATCGCGGTCGGAACAATCCATTCCTCGTCGAGATCAACTTCTACGTAAGTATTTGGCTGGTCGGGAATGTTAAATATTTTCTTGGGATTGCGGTAAAATTTGTCGATAAGATCCTGCAATTAAAATGGTAAATATTTTATTAAATCTTTAGATGGTGAGAAATAAAGAGTTACCTAGACGAAAAAAAGATATGGTTTTATGAAACTACTACACTGTTTATCTGAAAATCATTGTTAAGTGGAGTGATCGCTTATCTTGGTGACTTATCGCTGAACAACGTTCAAGTCTTTTACAATAAATGATAAAATACCCCACAGTATTTTCTAATCTTCAATATGTTTTTTTTTTCTTTCTTCAATTTATTACAGGATGTTATACCTGAACATAACCACGTCGGTGCGTTCAATGTCGAAGATTACCACCCGAGATTACCGATGATTTTTATTGCAAAGTTCAAGATCGCGTTTTATTGATAAAGAATTGCAGGGGGGATTTCTTTCCTAATCTATTAGATTATCTATTTAAAAACTTTGAATATTTTTTACCTCCATCGTGAGTCTTCCCTCGTTGACAGCGTTCAAGAGGAGAGGTAAAATTGTCTCAAGACCTGGATAGCCTGGTGGTGGTTTCTCACTTTCTTTTTCTTCAACTGTATGTGGAGCTGAAAAATTTATTTTTATTAATTTTTTATAATAAATTTTTTCAATTATTGGCTATATTAAATTAAATAGATTAGATAACAATGTAAAACTAATTTTTTATAATAGTTTAAGTTAGTATTCGCTATCGCAAAATTTTGATGGATTAAACGTGTAAACTACTAGAAGATAATTTTTTAAAATATATAAATCAATACTATCTAAAATCCTAACATTCAATAAATTACTCAAGTTTAATTTTTTTTTTT
>JZSA01006073.1:0-21269 GCA_000956155.1 Cotesia vestalis
AATATTTTTACAAATTTTACTCATTAATATTTAACCATTGCCATGGTAACCATTTCTATGGTAACCGTTGCCAATGTGGTCACCATAGCAACGAAAAGCGACAACAATAAAAACATCACATCAACTTTTGAATAAAAGATATTAATAGTTCAATTAAATTAATCAAAGAAACTTACGTCAACCAAGAGCTTAGCACATTTGACGTCAGTCACCAAAGGTACTGAATAATCAACAGCGAGTCTTCGTGTTCTGTACCCATGGGTCATAAAGTTTGAAACTCTGCGAGCACCTCCATTGCGCATCGGTAAATTAATTACCAGGTCAAAATGTTTCTTAGAGAGAAAATCGGCTAAATGACGCAATTCACTGGGACTCGCGTCTTCGTTGACATCAATATTCTCAAAAGTCCATTGCACCGGCTCAACCTGTAATTAAAATATTAAAAAATATGATACTATTGTTCTCAGTATGTTTAATAATAAATAACATAAATAGTTGTAAGATTATATTTATTGTATAATCATGAGATAACTGAGATTAGATTTGGCAAGAATTTGAGTCATCGCTTGGAATAATTTTAAAACCTTGGAATGTTTAATAATTTATAACCAGCAATAAAACTATTTTTATCCAACTTGATAATTGATATAACAATGATTTATTTGCATCATTTTACCCAAGGGATCATTGAGTAATTTTTTATTTGCTTTTAAATCTCGGTTATCATCTAAAGAATAATGATAACTGAGGTCTTAGCAATTGACATCACTGAAGTGTGAAAAAATTAATTAAATAATTAAATTAAAGGTGTATAAAATATATCTTTTTGCTATAATTTATTATAATTTTTTTTTTCTCTCTCTCATGAGTAAGCCTCTAATTTCTCGGAATTTTCAACTCGGCTAAATAATTATCAATTATCGATAGAGACGTCCAATTAAAAAGACCGAGTACGTTTCGATAACGTGGATAGATATTTATCGCAAGGTAAGCCGGTGAATCTACCGTACAGTGCTCAGTCTCTAGTCGGGCAGTGTGATCGCAGTTCGTTAACACGGGTGTACAAACATGAAGAACAACTTCCAGTTAATCGGATAACCGTCAAACAATTAATACAACCACTTAGCTATTTATTTATTTGTTTTTAATTATTAATCAAACCTATAATTTAAACTGTGATAAAACAACACACCAAAATTGCGACTTACAAGCCAGAATCGCTCAAAAGTCCATCGAAATCAGGGATGGGAAATTCAAAGTCACGATCTAAGAGGACCGGGAAGCGGACCGAAGACGATGACAGATTGACATTAGACTCCGTTGGATCTAGAGACCAGCCGTTTACTGGAAACGACAGCTGGACGGGAGACCACGAGCTCCAGCTTCTTCGGCGGACTATCGAGCAAGATCCGGAGTTGTTTATTTTGAACAATCTCATGATGTCGATCCAGTTCTTTGAAAATTTTGACGAGTAAGTCTCAATATTTTTCTATTTCATTCAATTAATATAATTAAATTTTTTTTTTTTAATTTTTTTCAACGATAATCAGTGACTTGATCAATTTTCATATCAATTATCAATAAAATTTATTTCTTTGTCAGAGAAATAGCGAGTATCAGACAAACTCTGAGTTCGCCGTTGGAGGAAGAATTTAACGCTTGTTTGCCGCCGCAAAAGCACGTTCTCGTTCCGGATGTGCTTCAAGAGCACTTGGCGCGGCGAGTTGACTTCACTTATATCGGGCCGACGATGATACCCTCGGTGGAGCCTCTCCAGCCGATCAGGGTCTACGTCGTTCACGATAACATCGAGGTCTCGGAGCAGAGTTTCGCGTCTCCTTACTGCAGCGTAAACGAGACGGTAACTTACAGTATGCAGTTGAAGCCGAGCAAACATAAAGGTGAGTTAAAGTTATTAATCCCAGGAAGTATCTAAAAGCATACGTTAGATAAGAAATTTTTTTCAGATAAAAATAAAATATTTATTGGTTTTAATTGATGTTTAATCCAGGATATGCATTGCTGCAGCGACTGGAAGTTAATCCCAGAAGGAAAACTCGACAGAGTGTTAATGTGCTGTACAGTGACGGTGACGGTGATAGTTATTACAATGGTAGTAAAGCAAGTAAAGATAACAGTTCGTTGTCTGCGGATCGCGATAAGAAATCTGACGGAAGCGGAAGCTCTAACTTAACCGTTTCGTCTTTGAATTTCAATGACGAAGATAGTGCCTACGATGAGAGGAACAATTTAAATCCAAATGTTACAAAAATTAAAAAGGAGCAGCAGAGAAAGCAAATTAAAGGGCGAGGAGGCGGAAGAGTCAGACAGACAAGAACTAAAGTCTTCAATGGAACTAGTTCTGCAGAAAGCACCAGTTCTGGTTACAAGTCCAGTAATTACGCGATTGACAGCGACAGTGACAGTTATGCAGTTTCTACTGTCGGAGATCCAGTTGTTGATTCAGAGGGACCAGTGGTTAGCTCAGAAATACCTCGTGAGTGTTTTCAAATCTACGATCCGCGGAAACCGCGAGTGCTAAACAATCTTAACAGTAAGGACAAGAAGATAAGAGGGATTATCCACAGCCGGAAGTACGATGTCTGGTACTTGAACAGTTCCAAGTTTATGGATAATTTTTATAAATTTTTTACCAACGGGTTGTCTGATTTAATGGGATTTGACGCGGATGAGGATGAAGGACCACTTGGAGCAGTTATTTATCGAGATAAAATAGAACCGTTGGAGCAGATTATTGGAACCAAGGATGACCAGTTTGCTATCATACCTTGTATCTGGTCACCCTGGCCGGAAATCGCGGAAGAATGGCTGGACCGACCGCGGACCACGTGGCCTGACTACGATGTAATTGAAAAAATCAAGGAAATTGGATGCTACATCATTCCCGAGGGCTACACAGAGCAAAATGGAAACAACGATGCAAAAAATCTGGAGTGGGAACTGACTTTTCCCGCAGCAGAACGGTATCTAGAGACTTGTATGACTTATTCGCAGGTTCGGGTATATTTCATGGCTCTGGTGCTCCAAAAGACTTTTATCCGTCCGGTAGACTCATTCGTGGGCCTGACAGCGAATCATATGAGACATCATATGTTCTGGATGATTGAAGAGCTGGATACACCTTCCAAGTGGATGGACAATCGCATGGGCGAGTGCTTGATGACTTTTTTGGGAAAACTATACGATTCCATCAGCCAGGATGACCCTGTAATGCCGGATTACTTTATCAAAGATAAGAATATATTTCCGGCTAAAAAGTATCTGCTTAGAACTCAAAAACAGCTGAAAAGAATTTTGGAGAATCCGGTCATGTTTTTTATTCACGCGATGCAAAATATTAAACACAGCAGGAGTTTTTTTCCAAAGTTAGATTACGCGACGCTGCTCAGGATACTCACTGACGATATTCTGATGCTTGTTAACCCGCATCTGTATTCAAACAGAACAATTAAGGCTCAATCGAAGAGTGTTGAAACACTGGAACAAATTTATGAGCCTACCGGAGGATTTTGGGACAGCGCCAAAAAAGAAAAAGATAAACGTTATGTTAGAAAAACTGTTACCAGTAAAAATCTTATTGACGCAAAAACTTCTTATGATCTAATTTTAGAAATTACGGTAAGTTATCAATTTTCAATGATTAAATTCGAAAAATTAATAATTTTCTTAATTTTTTAGGTAAAATGTGCAGAAATACAATCGCATAGACTTTGTTTACTGCTGGACTTATTTATAAGACATTTTATAAAAATTGCCGAGTGTTGTCACAAGTATAAATCGCATTCGCAAAAAACGGTGTATATTGAACACTCGGAGCGACTCTGTGTGATTTTATCAAAGTATGACAACTACAAAGACGATGCAAAAGCATACTTGGACAAATTGCATGCTCTGAAACGTCGCACGGCAAACAACAAGTCTCAGAGCGATCCTCCGGCGACTCCGGTACGTAATTCTGATCGACCGATTTTTTCGGCCTCGCTCAATGAGCGATTCCAGCCCTCAGTTGAATCTCATACACTTGTCAACTTAGCCCCAATTAAAGCTGAAAATAGTAATAAGGCTCCCTATAAACTCGATACTCCTCCAGTTAATCGGAAGCGTGTCACCATGGCGGTGGTTCACGAGGTAGAGTCGTCCTCGGCTTCGTCTACTGAAGCGGTTGAGCTTCAGCTGGTAGAAAATCCAACGAAAAAAGATAAGTCGCGGATTGTTTCGTTGGAAGATGATAAAAGCTCGAAAGAAGAAACGACGTATATTTGATTTTAATTAAAAATAAAAAAAATTATAATAATACTTACTGTATAAATAATATTTTATAGTTACATATTAAATTAAATAAAATATATTTATTTATTTACTCACATCAACTCCATGTTCAGTGTAAAAATCAGCTGTTCCCATACTAGCGTATAATTTGTACCCCATTTTATGTAGACTACGAATTGATGGAAGTAATTCCATTTTATGCTAAAAAAAAAAAAAACTGGTAGAAAATCCAACGAAAAAAGATAAGTCGCGGATTGTTTCGTTGGAAGATGATAAAAGCTCGAAAGAAGAAACGACGTATATTTGATTTTAATTAAAAATAAAAAAAATTATAATAATACTTACTGTATAAATAATATTTTATAGTTACATATTAAATTAAATAAAATATATTTATTTATTTACTCACATCAACTCCATGTTCAGTGTAAAAATCAGCTGTTCCCATACTAGCGTATAATTTGTACCCCATTTTATGTAGACTACGAATTGATGGAAGTAATTCCATTTTATGCTAAAAAAAAAAAAAAATTATTTTTAATAAATAAATACTATAAAAATTTTTTTAAACATAATTAAAAATAGTTACCTTAAAACTGCCAATAGATAAAAGAATTCCTTTCTCCGGTATATGGAACCCAGTACTCATCATTCCCTTCAAATAAGCCTCGTACCTGTTGTCTCCAAAACAAGCAACTTCTCCAGTCGACGCCATCTCGACACCCAGAGTAACATCAGCTCCCGCAAGACGAGAAAAAGAAAACTGTGGTACTTTAACTCCGACTTTTCCGCAGCCTGCTAGTACATCAACAGGATCCACAGTTTCTCCGACGATCAAACGCGTGGCCATGGCGACGAAATTGTGATCCAGAGTTTTGGAAACAAACGGGAATGATCTAGACACTCTAACATTACATTCAATAACTTTGAGCTCGTTGTCTTTAGCAATAAGCTGCATATTAAAGGGACCAGTGACTTCAAGAGAGCCCGCGATAGCTCGGGAAATTTTTTTAATCTTCGCCAGCGTCTCGGCATTTATATCCTGAGGCGGCGTAACCAGTGTGGCGTCTCCGGAGTGCACGCCAGCATTCTCGACGTGCTCTGACACAGCCATGCAGAGAATAACTCCTTCATAAGCAACCGCATCGACGTCTATTTCTTTAGCTTCAAGTATAAATTTAGAAATGACAACCGGATGTTCTTTGCTGACATCGCTCGCATTTTTTAAATACGATTCGAGGTCTTGGTGCGAATGAGCTACATTCATAGCTGCCCCACTTAGCACGTACGAGGGTCTAACGAGACAAGGATACCCCACTTCCTCGCAGAAGTCAATGGCCGACTGCAAGTTGGTCAGTTCTTTCCACCGAGGCTGCGAAATTCCAATGCGATCCAGCATTCGCGAGAATTTGAATCGATTTTCTGCTCCGTCAACTGACTCCGGAGACGTACCTAAAATTCGCGCCTGTTGACGGTGCAAATCCATCGCAATATTATTCGGCAGCTGGCCTCCCATCGACAAAATTACTCCTTCCGGATTATCGTGATCGTAAATGTCCATAACAACTTCAAATGATATTTCTTCAAAGTAAAGTCGATCTGACATATCGTAATCTGTACTCACAGTTTCTGGATTGTAGTTCACCATGATTGTCTTACGTCCTAGGTTCCTGAGCTCCTGGAGACAGCTCACAGCACACCAGTCAAACTCTACAGAGCTTCCAATTCGGTAGACTCCAGAACCAATCACCATAGTGTACCCGGTCGGGAAATCTACGTCGTGAGTTGATCCATTGTAAGTCAGGTACAAGTAATTAGTCGTCGCGGGCCATTCAGCAGCCACAGTGTCTATTTGTTTGACAAACGGGCGAATGTTACTCTCTTTTCTCTGCTTGCGGACCACCAACTCCGTACTCTTGATAGCAGCAGCGATTTGTTTGTCAGAAAAACCTATTTGTTTAGCTCCAAGCAAAACTGCGTGAGACATCAAACCTTGATCGAGTCCTTCGAGCAATTCGTAGCAGGAAATAATGTTCTTCATTTTTGTGAGGAACCAGCGGTCGATTTTCGTCAACTCATAGAGTCGGTCAATAGAGTATCCAGCTTTGATAGATGCTGCTAGCACGAACATTCGTTTGTCAGTCGGTTTTTCCAGCTCGTCGTCATTTAACGATCTGATGTAGGGATCGAATCCGGTAACGTTTTCGTCCACCATACGAAGAGCCTTTTGGAAAGCTTCTTCAAACTTGCGACCGATTGCCATTACCTCGCCTACACTTTTCATGGAGCTTCCAATTTTTGTGCTGACTCGCTGAAATTTATTTAAGTCCCATCGCGGAATTTTAACGACGCAATAATCCAAGCTGGGCTCAAAGCAAGCGGTAGTTTTGCTGGTGACTGAGTTTTTTATCTTTGGCAGGGGAATTCCTAGAGATAATTTAGCGGCAACATAAGCGAGCGGGTACCCAGTGGCTTTGCTGGCTAAAGCGGAACTTCTAGACAATCTCGCGTTTACTTCAATAATGTAGAATTCTTCAGAAAAAGGATTGAGTGCATACTGTATGTTGCATTCACCAACGATTCCAAAGTGTCGGATTACTTTAATCGCGACAGTTCTCAACATGTTGTACTCTCGGTTCGACAGAGTTTGACTCGGCGCTACAACGATCGATTCACCGGTGTGAATACCTAATCAATAAAATAAAATAAGTAATAAATAAAATGTATAATTGGAAATAAACATAAATAAAAAAATAAATAAATACCTAAAGGATCAACGTTCTCCATATTGCAAACAGTGATACAGTTGTCATAAGCATCTCTTACAACTTCATACTCGACTTCCTTCCATCCTTTCAGAGACTTGTCAATGATTAATTGACTCGAGTGAGCCAGAGCCTGTTGAGCAAGAACTCGTAGCTCGTCTTTATTATTTGCAAATCCAGAACCAAGACCTCCGAGGGAAAATGCAGCGCGAGCCATTACTGGATAACCCAGTTTCTCAGCAGCCTCCAGAGCTTCTTGAATAGAATAAACAGCAGCACTAGGAGCAACTCGTTCCTGAATGGAGTTTATTTTCTCGCTGAATATTTTACGGTCCTCAGTATCGATGATGGACTGAATAGGAGTTCCAAGAATTTTAACACCATAATTTTTGAATACTCCAGACTTTTCAAGCTCAACACCGCAGTTCAAGGCAGTTTGCCCACCGAAAGTCAGCAACACACCGTCGGGTCTCTCGGATCTTATTACTTGTTCAACATACTCCGGAGTAATTGGCAAGAAATAAACTTTGTCAGCCATTCCCTTGGATGTTTGCACAGTTGCGATGTTGGGATTGATTAGAAGTGTTTGTATAGACTCTTCGCGCAGTGCTTTGATAGCCTGAGACCCTGAGTAATCAAACTCTCCGGCCTGCCCGATGCTGAGACCTCCAGACCCTAGAATCAATACTTTCTTCGGTCTGGTAGGTACTTCTTCGCTGGCTGGCTTGTAGATGAGCTTCTCTGTCAATTTATTTTTGACATTAAATTCCACAGAGCTGTTGTTCATTTGGAACCTAGTGGCCTCGAGGAAGACATCAAACAGACACTCAAGATCTTGGGGTCCAGCAGTGTGTTCAGGATGAAACTGAACTGAAAAATATGGCAGACTTGTATGGACAATTCCTTCGTTGCTCTCGTCGTTGGCGTTGGTGAAAAGCGGTTCCCATCCCTCGGGCAGTTCTTTTGCGTCGATAGCGAATCCGTGGTTTTGCGAGGTCATGTAGCATCGTCCGGTTGCCAGATGAAGAGCCGGCTGGTTGTGTCCTCGGTTTCCGTAGGTCATTTTGTAGCTTTTGCAGCCGGCAGCCAGGGACAGCAATTGATGACCCATACAAATGCCGAAAATGGGAATTTTTTTGCCTAATACTTTGCGAATATTGGCAACGGTCGCTTGACACACTGTCGGATCACCGGGTCCGTTGCTGAGGAATAATCCGTCGAAAGTTACCTTCGATAGATCGTAATCCCATGGTACGACATCAACGCGAGCGCCTCGATTTAGAAAGCATCGAATCTGGTTAAATTTAAGCCCGCAGTCGACGACGCAGATCTTGGGAGTTCCTTGAGGATTGAAAGTAATCGGAGATTTGCATGACACCTCGGCTACGAGGTTCCTGTCATTGGGGTTTGATATTGACGGAATTTCCGTGACGCTCATCGGCGGTTGGGCATGGACGATTTTCCCTAAAATACTGCCCTTTTCGCGGATAACTTTGGTCAATGCTCGGGTGTCTATGTCACTGATTCCTGGAATATTCTGCTCCACCATCCACTGGGACAGAGTTTTAGTCTGACGCCAATGACTTGGCGTGTTACAAATTTCTCCGACGATGAGCCCCGCTGCCCATATTTTGTTCGACTCAAACCAGCTATAAATAAAACCATTAAATGACAACTTATTTTGATCAATTGAGGCCAATGAAATTATTGATGTAATTACTTACTAAGGAAGCCCATGCTCGTCTTTTTCGTCTCCTGGCACTCCGTAATTACCAATCAGCGGATAAGTCAATACTAATATTTGTGCGTGGTATGATGGATCTGTCAATGATTCGGGGTATCCAACCATTCCAGTTTGAAATACTGTAAAAAGTATTTGGTATTTTAGAAATTTCAACTAAATATGACACTAAGCAGTCGTACAATTTATTTTATTTTTTTATGTATAATTTTAAAAGATCTATAAAATTTTTAATAATTTTATTGAACCTCTTCAATGTTTGAACTTTTCAATGTCATTGGAAAATTTGGAATAATTTTGCTCAAAAATAAATTATCTAAAATTTTATGTTTGGATAAAAATATGATGATAATTTGCTTAATTCCGCGTAATTGCAGTTTTAATTTAAAATTATTTATGAAAAAAAAATTTTTTTTTATAATTTCAAATCTATAATTTTAAAATGTCTAAAATTTTTAATAATCTTATTGAACCTCTTATTTTTTTAATGAATTAATATATTGCGAAATTTGCAATAGTTTAGCACAGGGAGATATTTTAAAAAATTTTATGTTTGATATAATATGAAAATAATAATACTGAAATTAGCAGACATCTGACAATTCTTGGAATTTTTATAATAAATTGATTATTAAAAAAAAAAAAAACATGAGAAGAAATTCGTAATTATAATTTTTTTTTTAATTTTTACATGTGGAATTCTTTTTCATTATAATTTAATTGTTAGAGGTGTGTTAAATTCAGTATCATATGAAAATAATATTTATTTTAATATTTATAAATTGCTTGGTATTAAAATTTATGTTTGTATAGAAATATGATGATCATTCGCTTAATTGCAGTTTCGATAAAAAAATATTTATGAAAAACAATATCTTTAACTTATAAAAGAAAATATTTTCATGAGTCTAGATAAAATAGACCTTCTTATCTCCACGTGAATGTTATTTACGTTAAAAATTGTATCACATTTGCGCATCACCATTTATATCTTGACAAAATCCTCGGCTTATAAGCCTAATGAAAATAAAATCCATAAATATAAATTCATCAAAAATAATTGACTGGCAATAAAGCAAGCAGTGCAATAAAGTCAACAAGTAGTTATAATCACTATTAATTACGGCCACGTGCTTAGTACGCAATTAAATTTTTCTACTCACCAACTTCGCCATCAACAGGCACGTGTGCTCCAAAACTCCTGCCGGGAAAAAACGTTCCATCTTCTAGGAGTAAAAAACAATTATGTTCACCGTCTATCGAAATTACTTGCGACACTGACGGCATTGTTTATTCGTATTTATAAACTCGTGAAACTATTGCTGATTGTTGAACTGTATTGACTGTGTTATGGCGAGATTTGAAAACATGCTTTTCCAGTTAAAACCTAGGGTTTTAAGTGTAAACCGGTATCTCCCCTTCTACTTACTATTCTACGCAGACGCGTAAATACTGCCCTCTACAGTAACCTTGGCAAGTAAAACGCGGTAATTTTTAAATTTGAAATTTATTATTGTTAAAAAACTTGAAAATTTTTCTACAACAGTTTTTTTTTTCTTTAATTTAATTTCTTTAATATTTAAATTATTGAATTAAAAATTTCTTTCAGAAAATTAATTGAAATATTTGTTTAATTAATTCCTTTATATGAAATTTTATTTACAAGTTCTTAATAAATTATTAGAACAAAAAATTGAAGAATTTAGTCATAGATGTTTTTAAAAATTTCATTTTTCTCTCTAGTAGATTTACAAAATTTGATATTTTTATTTTTTTTTTATAGTTTGAAAAATAACACTAAAGTTGACAGATATTAAAAATTTTTTTGGAATTTTATAGCAATTAAATTATTAAAAAAAAAAGTTTAATTAAAAAGTTTCACATGTGAAAATTAATAAAAATTACAAGCGAAAATTTTTAGAATCATTTTTTTATTGTAATTAATTTGTTAATTATTACAATGAGTATAATCCAGAAATCACCCAGTATAATCTGGATTATACTATCTATTATCTAAAAATTTTTTTCACCACAGATGTCATTGAGTATAATCTGGGATAATATTCAGTGTCATCTTGTTCTTTCCGTGTGTATCAAAAATAAAAGAATTAAACAAAACTGATGCCACATAAAAATAATTTTTTTTTATCCTAAAATTGATTTAAAAATTTTTTATAATAATTTATTTGTTGAAACAAACTTATACAAATAATTAGATGCCTGAAAAATTTAATTTCATAAAAAACTAATTAATTTTTAAAGCCATCAAAATTTATCAGCAGATTTATTTAAAAATAAACCAATTTTACATTTAAAAATAATAATAAAATCATGCGGCGATTCTCATGTTCGTCCAAACTCCATCTTCATTGGCGAATTCTATCCGATCAGCAATGAAATTATCTTTCGAAAAATAAAAATCGAACCATGTAGGAATTAGCTTGTAACCGACACTAAAATAAACAAAATTTGCTATTAGTAATTGGTAATTAAATAAATTTGTTTGTGAAAAAAGATTTATTGTAACTAACAAATGTTCAGGCATGACTAAACTCTCGGGATCTGATTCAGCTTGACGCAATAATTCATCGTGACGTTCTTTCATCTCGGTCCAATCCACCTTAGCATCCTGATGACACAAATGAGCGCGAATTTTACATTGAAGCGGCTCTAACTCATAAACTTCTCTAACTCTCTCTTGCGGCAGTAATTTTACTCGACCTTCCAGCCTTACCTTGTGAAAAAGTCATCAAACGAAGATAAAAAAATGAAAAAAAAAGCTGTAAAAACAGTATTGCTGATTACAACGTTACCTGCCTCGAAACGCGCTCACTTTTATCGTTCTCGTACATCCAGTAAATGCACATCGCGGCCTGGCCATTTTTGCTCTGAGTAAAATCTTTAATTATTCCTTTGCTTTAAAAAATATTATTTAATAAATTTTTAATATAATCATATATTTACAAGCTCCTGAGATTTTTTTCCTCTGCTGTCGGTGAAAAATTCAAAGCCATCTTTGCCGTATCCCCTCAGCAACACATGTCGCGCTCGTGGAGTTTCGCTGGAATAAAAAAATTTTAAAGTCAAAATAAAAGTTAAAATTGAAAATAAAAAATAATAGACAAAAAAATGAACTTACCCAGAGACAGTTGCAAGACAAGTGATGCTTGTTGAACCTTTCATGTACTTTATCGCCTCTTGGTGCCAGTCTTCGTATAGATTAACTGGATCATTAGATTTCAGATCAATAAAAGCCAGACCTGATTTTTGATCCTAGAAAATTAAAATAAAATAAATTTGTATTGAATTTATTGTAAATTATTCATGGCCAGGGTTGATTGAACTTACTTTAGCTTCCATGAGAATATTAAATCAAAAAGTCACTAATAGAAGGATTTATTTAAGTTAATAAAATATGAGAATCAATGGTAGCGCACTTGCGTACTAAAATTTTACTTGTCTCGGATAAGCGCGTTGACTACACCAGCTGAATCAGTATACTGACCCCCACTGCGCTTGTCATATTAATTTCAACAGTTCGACATGCAGTACTTGGAATAACTTGTCTTTAGTTTGTAGCGAAACCACTTGATTTAAAAAAACAATCTTGAATTATTAATATCGTATAACGTTCTCTGAATATAGATTTTTTTTTACTCCTATTTTAAAAATTTCAATTAAATATGAACCCTATATATGCCTTTAGAAAGAAATAATACTAACGGGACTTATGTCTGAGTGGGTAAAAAGTGTACAACTTTCCCTAGAGATTTCCCATTGAAACTATTATGAGATCTGAAAAGTAACTGAACTAAATGCTGGCTAAGCGTAGATAATTTATTATGTAGGCATGATTAACTCACAAGTTTATTATTCTCTACTTATTATCATAATAAGACCAAAATAGATAAGCACTAAGTGAGAGTTGTAATTTCAAAATTATTTAGCTTTATCTGGACGCGCGGAATTTTTTTTAGAGCTACAGTCTGAAGTTTTAATTAAAAAAAAAAAAAAAATAACATTTGAAATGATTAATTTAGTCGTAAGATATGACCGATCAAAGATAGACGATGATATAACCATCTACGCTTGAATTCTACTGACATGATAGTGTGCTTCTTGAAGATTAAATTACTATCGATATTTTTATTTTAAATAATTTCATAAAATTTTTATTAAAATTCCAAAATATTTAATACAGATTTAAAAATAAATCTCGTTTTACGTTTTTACATATTTCCATGTCTTCGATTATCGCTTATAAAAAGATTAAATTAATTACACACAATTTGTCTATTATAATCATAATAGCTAATATAAAACAATAACTAATAAATAAAATATCTGGCATCTGGATGATGGAATAACATTATTTACATATCGTCAGTCAGACTTATTGCTAGTTTAAATAGCAGATAATTGGTATAATAGTTTTAATTATATTTATAATTTTTAGGACACTGAGTTAAGCGATCGTTGACTTTATCCATGCGATATTTGAGGAAACTTTGTCGTAGAGTCTAGGTCTTTCGATCGCAGCCTTCGAGCAGGCAATTCTCCAACTACTGACTCCAGCTAAAGCCCATCTCCGTTCGTCAGGCAGCAGACAAATCATTGGAGTACCTGCTAGTTCTTCTTCCTAAAATAAATATTTCTTCATTTAATTTTTTAAATTTTTCTTATTAAATTTAGAATTACGGCATAAATTAAATACTAAATCTTTTACGTGTACTTTAATGAAACTACTATCTATATTAGCGTGTACCAAAATGTAACTTCCAAGATGGACCTCTTAAAGTTGGAATTTTGAGTTCTACTTTTAACAGGAGTTGTTTTTGGGCATTTCCTGACATATTTTGAGCGTAAAGGATTTATTTGATTATCATAGAATTTTTTACAGGAACTTTGTTTGGATACTTCCGGCCAAATTTTGAAATTTAAGCGGAAATGACCAAACAAAGCTCCTGTTAAAAAATTCTATGAAAATCAAATAAATCCCTTACGTTCAAAATATGTCAGGAAATGCCCAAACACAACTCCTATACAGAAAAAAAAATTAACTTGATTCAAGAGAATAATTTTGAAGAGAGTAATTGTCTTGAATCAAGAGGAAAAATTCTTGAATCAAGTAAAATTTCCTTAAATTAAGAAAAATTTCTTCAAATCAAGAATATTAAGCTCTTGAATATTATATACTTGATTCAAGAACATTTTTATTAAAAGCGGAACTCAAAATTCTCATTTTAAGAGGTCCATCACGGGAGTTACATTTTGGCACACCTTATGTTTATGTTTATGTTTGCCATTCGGCCAATGCCTTGGCATAAAATTAATTTAAATAAATAAATAAAATAATAAACAAAAACTTACATTGCAGTCATCTGTTGAGTAAACAGCGTCCGTACATATTCCATTTACAGAAGCGATGCTGATATTTTCGCACTTTTCCATCGCACTGTATTTAAGTTGAACACGCTGCAGTAAATCTCCTAAATAATTTAAAACATAATTATTTAATTAACTTTTTTACTAGTAATTAATAATGTTTTATTAAAAAAAAAAAAAATAAATAAATTCTTGAGTAAAGAAAAAATTTTTCCGAATTTAAAAAAATTTTCTTTCTCTAAAAAAAATTTTACTTTGACTTAGACTATTTTTTAATTTTTAATTTTCTTGGCTGAAGAAATTTTCTTTTTAATTAATTAAAAATAAATTCAAGTAAATAAACTCACGATTTCTCGCCCATCCCAGCGTGTTGCAGTGCGAAGTGTTGAGTTGCATAAATTCCTGGCTGGACGGCAGGCAAATAGGCCTTACAAGGTCTGAATACACGATCACAGGTTTGTCTAATTTTAAAAGAACAATCGTACTGCCTTCTACGGGCGATTTTACCATACCGACTATTCTTCTCTCCTGCTGCCAGGGCGACGTACTGGACAGTCGAACGGTGCCCAGCCGCGCAGACCATTCGGCCTTAGGTTGTCCTTGGAAGCAAGACGCAGTGGTTAACAGCCAGTTTGAAGATACAAGCGTTGCATCACAAACATGAGTGTCTTCTTTGAATAGCGCGACATGCCACGGCCAATCTCCGGGCTCTGCTATTTTATTGAGTACTTTGGTGCCCGTTTTAGTTTTTAGAGCTTGTATTCCACACTCTAAAATAAATTATTTAAAATAATATAAAATAGCAAATTAAAATGTTAATTTTAATAAATTAATTATAAAAGATAAAATACAAAAATAAGTACCTAGTTCTGCACAACGAACGTACATAACTTGTTTACTTGGACAAGGGGCTCGTACAAAAGATATTTCAGAAGCCAAAGGATCCTCCATGTGCACATATTCGACGTCTTCCTCGTCGTCGATCCTCATTTCAACCGAGCTCATTCCATTATAAGTCAAAAGAGTGCACAAAGAAGCTGCTGCTGTTTGAAGTACTGTATCCATTTCCGTTTGGGGAAGAGTTGCATTGAGATTTTCGATACAAAGTTTTCCAACAGTTCCTTTTTCGTTGAATATCACATAGCCTTCGTGGGTGTATTTCACCGACAGAGGTGTGTCTATTGGCTGGTTTTTAACCGAGCTGACGCTTTGCGCCAAAAATACTGAAAAAATATTCATCATTTTTAGTAAATATTTAAATTTTTTTTTTTTTTTTTTTTTTTTTTTTACAATAAATAATAATTACAGCAATCTTTTTCGTCTAATCCATTAGGGCAGTCAGCTTTGCCGTCACATCTCTTGGAAGTCGGAATACAGGTTCTTCCGATTCCGCAATGCATGTGATCTTCCTGGCAGTACGCGCAGTTTTTTTCATCAGATAAATCTGGGCAGTCGACTATCCCATCACAGATCCGAGGTGACAACGCTTTATTCTGCAAATCTCTCACGCAACCTTTAATAATAATAATTACTGTCATTAATTTAAATTACATTTGATAAAAAAGTAACTTTACATTTTTTGTAGCTCGTTAACATTTCGAGCAGTGTTATTTTAATGATTTTTAAAACATCAAAGGAAAATAAATTTAAATACAGACAGTTAACGTTTTTTTTTTTTTTTAATTTTTTTAACTAAAATAATTTTTTTCTCACTAATTACTATTTTTCCTACAATTTATCAAACAACTAGATGATCTGACAAATGTTATAAATAAATTTATAAATCAACAGTTATTTTTGACGATTTAAATAGACATACCTGGCTTGGGTTTGCAACTTCCTTCATCCGCGTATTCCGGGAAGTTTGAGCAATCTAGAGCGTTCTTGATCCTATCTGGCAATCGATTACCACATCCAGACCAAAATTCCCGGCAAAAACTTCGACAGGGAAGTTTAATAGTCGCCTCAAGTGTTCCTTCCACACACGCTGGCTGCAATACTTGACACACAAAATCGTAAGCCAGTCTATAGCACTCGGCGTCAACGAGTTCTCTATTAAAAAGAATTAACATTTTAGAACAAAGAAATAAATAATACTTATTATAAATAAAATTTCACGAAAAACAAAATTTAAAACCTAAAGGCGATCACGTCTTCTTCCACTTCGCCAAGAGATTGGTGCCCGAAGATATTCGGATAAGAAGTAATGTTGTATGAAAGATGCTTGCAGTAAGTGAGTTCCAAAGGACTGCAACTCCTGGGTGGCGGGGTTGCCGTCGTTGTCATAGGAGTTGTGACAGTCGTTGACATAGCCACTTGGGCATTGAGAGCCGCGAGGTTTTCTTGGACTTCTAAACTCTTCGGGTCGATGGTTAAATTCACCAAGTACCGGGCTGTTGTGGAATTTATCTCTTTGGATAAAACCTGAACTATGTCTGGGACTTTTAGCGTCTGGTAACGTGGGTCGAAGCGTAGTTCTAAGTGTACCACCAGGTCACTGTTTTCCACTCTGTCAATAAAATTTTTAAAGTTTCTAAAGCGTTCAAGTATTTTGTAAAAAAAAAAAAATAAAGCAATGATAATAAAATCATACATAATTTTAAATGGATCATAAGTAACTCTGCACAGAAAAAAAAAATTTCTTGAACCAAGAAAATTGTAAGGAAGATCGAAGTTATTTTGGAACAAGAAGAAATTTACTTGGCTTAAAAAAATTTAACTTCGTTCAAGAAATTTTAACTTGATTCAAGAAATTTTCAATCTTCCTTAAGATTTTTTTGATTGAAGAAAATTTACGCTTGACTCAAGATTTTCTTTTTTTCTGTGTGATAATTGTAGAAATTATTATTTTTTATATCATAGATATTTAAATTATTTTATAAAAAAATTTTTTAACTTTTTATGAATTTTAAGTAATCCAAAAAGACCAATCGGCAACTGAAATAGAAAAAGACTTTTTCAAAGCAACCAACAACTTTCAGAATTTTAAAAACCGGGATGAGTAATAAGATGAGTAATATTTTGACTAAAAAATAAAAGTAGGTATAGCAATTAAAGCTTATTTAATATTTTTTTTTGGTGTATTTTATAGAAATTCGGTAATTATTTGAAAAATTGAAGAAGTTATTTAAAAAAAAAAAAACTAACGAAAGTGTGATAGTAATGTAATTCTAAATTGCTGTAATTTCTTATCTATTTGACTGATTTATCTTTATAAAATTTACCAAAAGAATCATAATAAGAAAAAAAACTACAATATATTCCACAAAATTTGACATGTTGACTTTTTTTGAAAAATAGAATCACAACAATATTATGCAAGTCATATAAAAAATTTAAAGGTCAAATAGTTTTAATAACTATTTTTAAATAAATGTTTTTATCCGTTGAATGTTATTTAATAAATGTTAAAAATGAACTGCTTTTACGGTCTGCTATTAACTTTATTTTTTACTGAGTCAATTATTAAGGTACTATCTTATAAAAAATACAATGGATTATATTTTTAATATCAAAATACTACTAATAAACATTTAGTAAATAAGGAGTTGAGTTTCAAAAGGGTATCTTTTTAATTTTGATTAATCAAGACAAAAAACTGGTTATCTTCAATTATAAATATTTTTAATTTAGCTACAAAGTTCTATCGGTTATGAAGCGACAATTTGATTTTTATTCCGAAATCTTTATAATTCTTGAAGTAATTAATATTGAAAAAATTCAAAAACTGCTCTTTTAAATTATGAAAAGATACCTTTTTGAAAATCATATCCTAAAAATAATTTAATTTTTAGATAAATGATGAATAAAAATAATATAATAATACTCCTCAGTGATTAACTGAATAGAGAATAATAATATAAACAAGGAAGTGGATTTGTAGGTCATGGTACTACTTACCCATCGAGCGCAAGAACTTCAGAAGCGATGAAGGAAATTCTGAGATTGCTCCTACGGAAAGCAAGATTAATTCTATCACGATACTCCCTAGCTCTGATCCGGAAGGCCTCAGTCGATGGATCAGCGAGATCTATTGTGAAGGAGTCACCGTCAACTACGCGGAAGGACGCCAGGAATACCTGGTCCCCCGGAGGATCTGACGTCAGGAGATGATCTGCAAAACGAAATTATAATAAAAAATAAATAAAAAAAAAATAATGAGCATTCCTGACACAAATTAGTTGGCACATTTAATTTCGCCGGGATGTATGGCAAGGCCGAGTACGAGGTTCTCGTGGGTAAAGGTCGATCATTGATCATTAGGCACAGTATTTATTTATATTACGGAGTGGTCACGGGGCTCGTGGGCTGCCGGCTAGTCGGTAACTCGGACGTACCGTTAGTCTGATGATATCATCCAGTGGAGGCTCTACTCTCTCGTGTTAAATGCTATATATGTATTGTGTCTTTCATTTGATAGTCTTCTCCGTGGCTCAGTTGTATGTAGGATCATTGCCCTGCTCAGACACCGTGCTATTACATACTGAGTTTTAAATAAAATAAAAAATAAAATAAAATAATGTTTAACAACACGAACTGCTTGAATGCTAATGCAGCTACGGGTTCTGATCACCTCGAACTGGTTTATTTAAGCTTTAAATTATAGACCGATCTATATACTTATCTCATAATTTACGCTCGATAGATATGAAGACATATATTGGTGTATTAATCCTTCTATATCTATATTTATCCATATGTGTGCTGCAAGAGCGCTTTTTCCTTCGGGGTTTAGTTTAGTTGGTAATTTATTTAAATAAGGATACATTCAGTATGCATTTGCGGCTGGACGAACCGGTAATCGATTGGATTGGGGGATTTCAAGTCGGTAACTCGGTCACACCGTTAGCTACACGCGCTCAGAAGACCTCAATGGGCTTTGGCCGCACCACCATCTTATATCTCGTATCTCGTAAATATCTTCTGGTTGTAAAAAATTTACGATGTTAAATATACGCCCGAAAATTTTACTAGAATTTAGTTTATAATTTGAATTTTTAATTAGAGAGTTTTGTTGTTGTAAAGGTTCGGAGGAAGAAAATTTCGATGGGAGGTAATTTTTTAAGCGAAAAAGCATAGAGGCATTGGCAGTTTGTCGAGCGTAAAACCGTAAGAATTAAACGAATTGGTTAATCAAAAAAAAATTAATCAAAAATAAATAAATTGAATAAAATGGTAAACTTACACCCGAGGTAGATCGAGACCCCAGAAAAAAGTAAAAACAGGAGAAAAGCAGCAAGGACGCAGCATCCGCATCGGTACTGGCCCCCGAGCTTCCTGGTGAATCTTATGTCACTGTCTGAAGACAGGATGGAAGACGGCGTTCCCGCTCGGCTGAACCTTCGCGTGCTGACGGTGCTCACTGAAATCTGCAAAAACAAATGTTGTTACATTATTTTAAAGTCGTGTAAATAGAATAGTAAAGAACTAAACCGAGCAAATGAATTTTCCCTCTCGTTTACAATTATCCGCTGGTGATTCACTGAATGCACCCATATAAAGACTCCGGTAACGTGACTAGTTTGCGAAAGGAAGATCCGCAAATTGGTTATTAGAGTCGAGAAAGGTGGGCGTTGTCTTATTTCTGTAATGATATTTTCTCGGCACTTCCTCTCTTAACTCGCTTCCAATTACATTTTATATTATCCATTATCCAATAATTTTTTATTGCCAATTTGGTGATAAAACAGCTATTAAGCGCGCCTACTGTGTACTATTGCGGTTTTGAGTCACCCGCCGCTTATATTACGCTTTTACTCATCAGATATGATTGATTAGTTTATTTAGCTTGTTAGGCGAATGGTTAATGCCCAATGCAAGTCGATGACCCACTAGCTTAAACACCCGTCTAATAGTACTCAGTTTATGCGTAATCAGTGTTTTTACACACCCATGTAATTTAAATGTTTGTGAGTTATAGTTACATGTTACTTGTTGCCAATAGGCTTCTCCTACTCACACAGTTTACTCCTACTTCATTCCATACCAGTTGTACGTTCTGTGTCCACGTAATTCTCTCTACAGTAGTACTACTACTACTATTACTATGGTACTATTTTATATTTATACAGAGAAAGAGAGAGAGCAATTCAAAAGCCCCACGCCTTCCTCAAGCAAATGTTACTCGCGGCTCACGCTCCACAGAACACTCAATCCAGAGATTGCACTTTTCGTGCAGCTATTAATAAGATTTGCTTCATAAGAAAACTAGACGTTAAATGTAATTAATAAAAATATTGCTTGCATAAAAGGTTAATATTTTCCGTGATTCTGACGGTTTTCTGAGTATTCTTTCGAAAGTTTATTTCAAAATCTTAGAGATGGCAAAAAAAAAAAAAATTATTGATCGTTCTTAAAGATTGGGAATCAAAGGTTAACTTGTTTAGACAAGAAAATTATTTTCATAATTTTTTGTTGAGTAAAAAATTATTAAGTTAACTGAAAAAGTTTGGGAAATATTTATTATCAACAAAAATAAGACTTTTAAATGAGAACAAGATTTCTTGGTTTAAAAAATTAATGTTTTTATTCAGTAAAAATTCGTTTTCTTGTTTTTAAAGAAACAATTTTTTAGTTCATAAAAATATACACTAATATAAAAATTAAATTGTTCAAGAGAAAAAATCTGGAAAAAAAAATCATTTTTAAGAGTTTGATTATTTTGAAGAAAGTATAAAAATTTTTGAGTTAAATAATTTTTTTGCTCAATTCAAGACAATCCAAACGTCGAAATGTTTTTTTTTTTTTTTTTAAATAATTAGTTTTATTATTAATCTAGAAGTATGTTATTTGCAAAGTTATAATTATAACAAGATTAACTTGATTTAAAAGAAAAAAAAACTCTTGAATCATTAAACTTGTTTTAAAGAATTTCTTTACTTGAATCAAGCAGTATAATCTACTTGATTCAAAAATTTTTGAATAAAAAAATAAGAAGGCGTTTGTCTATACGGAGAAAAAGATTGATAAACAAAGAAAACATTGAAGAAGATGAAATTATCTTGACAGACAGAATGAAAGTTTTCTTAGATCAAGGATTTTAATACTTTTTGTGTGGACAAAATTTTTTGCGTAAAAAAGTTAAATTT